>CAUYON010137224.1:0-15197 GCA_963573935.1 Arctocebus calabarensis | reverse complement strand
TTAAATTATACCCCTCCCTTCCGTATGCTTATCTCTTCTTCCAGAATTTAGCTCCTCCGCCCTTGTGGGGGCTGGGGCTAAGACACAAAACACTTCCCCTTTGAAGGATAAAGGGTTTGTTATATTCTTTAAATCTATGGGTTGGGGAATTAGTAGCAGGGGTAGGGGATTACAGGCAGTGTGCAGCTTTTCCCAGCTTCAGCTTCTGTTTTTACCTTTGCCTGCCACACATCTTCAGGACGCTCTACTGTCATTTCCTGGGCTTTCTTGTTCTTACACACTCAGTCGCCTCCTGGCTTCTCTATGATCTCTCTAACTTCTGATACCATTCAGGCCTCATAAGGATCGGTGGCTTTTCCCTTTAGCTCATTCTAGGAATGTGCTTTGATGTATTGACACCTAGTTTTTTTTTTTTTTTTCCCTTTCCTTTTGTTTCAAGGATTTCAATATCTTTGCTGGTCTCATACATATTATGTTACTTTTGAATAAATTCAAATATTTTATTATTGTGCCAACATTTTTCAAATTTATATAACAGTTTAAAATATAATGCGGCAACTGGATGTTTTGCCAAAATCATTGATCACAAATAAGTAAACGGCAAAGGATTACAGTTACAGCTTTTTTATTACAGAAAGTTAAATCTTATTATGCCTCAAACAAACAAATTAAGTAGGCCTAAGGATAAAAAATACAAATTCTCACAATTTGACTGTATTAATAATGAAGAAACAAATTTTAAAGATGTAGGCAAAGACTAGTTTATGAAATAAGCCTAAATAAATCGTTATTGTCTATTGTATCAGTTTGTAAAATATATATTGAAATGTGAACTTTCTATGAAATAAATGAATGTTGTATTGTGTTAGGAATTTTTCTATTTTCTTTAAACTTATATAAAGGATAAATATATTCAAAGATACCAAAGAAATATGTAAACAACAACAAAAAATGTGAGGGGGGTATTTTGTATTGCTGAGTGAAGTATATTGCTTTTTGTTTCAAAAAGCTTATAACATTAAGCTATTTTAAGTAAATATATTTTTCCATGTATAAAAATTGTTATAATAAATAATCTTTTTTAATTTTGGTTAACTCCAACTAAAAGAAACAGCAGTGTTAACAAAGTGATAAGATAATTCATACCTAGCCTCAAATTTAGGGGAATTGATAGGAAATCCTGGTCGCTAAAGGAGAGGTTATCCCCTGCCCTTAAGGGAATAGAAGACTCTCAACCTTGACAATTATTGCTATGCAAGTTTACAGAGTCAGTGTGGAAAGATTCTCCTTTTCAAAATGAAGCTATGGGGCAGTGCCTGTGGCTCAGCGAGTAGGGCACCGGCCCCATATACGGAGGGTGGCAGGTTCAAACCCGGCCCTGGTCAAACTGCAACAACAACAACAAAAAAATGAAGTTATGAAATTAAAATTTTAAATTAAAAGTAAATATGGTCATTAATTATTATTTAAACATTGCCAAAGAAAATGATAAAAGTTGACAATATGCATGTCTAAAGAACATATTTTAGGCTCTTTTTGACAATTTAGACTCATCTGTGTTTGATGTAAACTGAATTTTAGACCCCTAAAATTTATATGTTACACTGAACGTAGGCCCTTAAAATTCACATGTGAAAGCTATAATTTCCAAGATATCCTTATATGAAGATAGGGCCTGTAAGGAAGTAATTAAGGGTAAATGGGGATGTAAAGTAGGGTTATAATCAAATCTGTGTCCTCATAAGAAGAGATATTAGAGATCTTGGACACTGGCACCCAACTAATCTGGGACTTCCAGCCTGCAGAACTATGCAAAAGTAGAAGTTGCTGTTTAAGCCACATGGTTTTTGGCATTTTATTACAGCAAGTTGAGCTGATTAAGACATATGCAAACTCTTTGTTCTCTCCTAACACTTAGAACTTTATCATTATTTCCTATTTGGGGGATTCCATATGAATTTTTGTCTCAGTTTAAAATTTGTTATCAATTCTTGTTGTGGATAATGTTCATTAAAACAAAAAAAAAGATGGTGGCACCTGTGGCTCACTGAGTAGCGCGCCGGCCCCATATACCGTGGGTCGCGGGTTCAAACCCGCCCCCTGCTGAACTGCAAAACAAAAATATAGCTGGGCATTTTGGCGGGTGCCTGTAGTCCCAGCTACTCGGGAGGCTGAGGCAAGAGAATCACTTAAGCCCAGGAGTTGGAGGTTGCTGTGAGCTGTGTGATGCCACGGCACTCTACCAAGGGCAATAGAGTGAGATTCTGTCTCCACAAAAAAAAAAAAAGAGAGAAAAAAAAACAAAGAAAAGATTTATTTTTTAAAAAAGTAAATAGAACTCACAATTAAACAAAAAGAAAAAGAAAATGAAGAACTGCCAAGTGAAGGCCACATGTTTGTTATCTTCTTGGAGTTTTTAAGCTTCTGTCTGATACTGTGTACAAAAATACCTCAAATTTTACCATGGATAAAAATATATGCATTCACACATATAATGTAGACAATTTTAACATAATTTTGCTATGTAATACAAGGAATATATAATCATATACTGCAAATTGTCTTGTTTTAGAAAATTGAATTACTAATAAAATACAATTATCAGAGACATTCATAGTTTTAGAGTACATAGATGCATATTTTAGAACTTTGGTCCCTGATTCCTGCTCACAGGCTGATACAGGTCTGTGGCCTGTTAGCATAGCAGGAGGTGAGCAGAGGGCAAACGTCATCATCAACTATCTCCCATCACCTATGATGGGACCATCTAGTTGCAGGAAAACAACCTCAGGGGTCCCAGTAATTCTGCATTGTGGCAAACTATATAATTACAACCATATATTATTAAACTGTATATTACAATATGATAGTAATAGAAAGAAATTGTATAATAAATGTAATATGCTTGAATCATTCCAAAACTACCTCCTCCACCCTGAGTCCATGGAGAAATGATCTTCCAAAAAATCAATCCCTGGTGCCAAAAAGGTTGGGGACCATTTATATTAGACATATATACTCATGATACATAAAACACGTCTTTGTGTTGATAACCTTGGTCTAAGAGAAGTGATCTAACACTAATTAAACTAACTTAAATTTCACATACTTCAAACAATAATTTATTTATTAAAAGCAGATGATGAACATAAATAATGTCAAATTTTTAGTTTTCTTGAGGAAATAGTTTAAAAATAGTGTATAATTACTAGTGACCTTTAATATGTGAGGATTAGAATTTCAATTACAAAAGCAGAAAATCTCTTATAGAAACAAATTCTTATCAGAACTTTGCAGAAGAGAATGTATTTCCCCCTCCTCAATAGAGTTTGTCATACTTTTATTTTACACTGTCTGATGAAATTTTATTGCAATGACATTTATTGAATAGAGGTCAAAAATGTACAAACTCATTCTTCCAAATTGTGGTTGTAAGTTTGAATATTTCTTTTAATTCACAGAGGATATATGACTAGAATTAGGACAAAAAGAATGTTAAAAATAATACCAAAGAACCACTTATTCACTGCAATAGGTTTGCAAGTACATTGATGCTGAGTTTTTAAAACAAAGTCCTCACTCTAAGTACAAGAATAAAAAATAAAGTGCTGGAGTTAAAATTAGTATAGGTGAATTAGAATACAGAAAATTAAGTATTGAAATTTGATGGTAGCAAAATTGCTACCTTAAATTTAAGTAACCAAAAAGAAATTATATGCCTATATACATGCAATACATTTTCTTTTACAGATTGAATTCCTTATTTTCAAGCACAAAATCACTGACACAAAAGCAACTAGCATCACATTCCATCTTTCCTCATCTTCACATTTATTAGTGTTTTGTGAATGTAGTAATAGAGCATAAACAAGATGAATACAATTATAAAGCCATAAAAGTTAGGAAAATAACAAATCATACCATAGTTCCTTGTCCCTTTCCTAGGGGCTATTTCCTGCTATTGTTGTCAATTAAGCATTTTTATTTAATCAGGTTTCAGGCAGTGACTTTTTTTCTCATCTTCTGTCTATGGAAAAATAAGCAAACAGAAATGTTCAAAGGGTAGTACCATTACGTTGCAGAAAGAGACTTATTGTTAGTCAATAGTAAAGAGGAAAGGAAACGTGTGGTCAGCCAGTAAACGCTAGTATACTACATCTATACATTACTCCTCAGGGGACTGATACCTCAATTCTGCACTTGTCACCTGGGCATTTTCTCCAGCCCCAAGAATTAGCAGAGATTTTTTTTGTTGTTGTTTTTTGTTTGTTTTCCCCTTAGTTTTTCATACTATGGTAAAAAGAAAACACAAAAATAACATAAAGTTTGCCATCTTAACCATTTTTAAATATACAATCAAACAATGTTAATACTCCCAGTGGTGTGAAACAGATCTCTGCAACTATTTTAATATCACAAAGCTGAAACTTCAACCCTGTAAACAATTACCTTTTCTCTGATCCCTAGTAACCATCATTCTACTTATAAATTTGACCCCTTCAGGTACCTTACATATATGGAATCGTACAATGCTTAGCTTTTTGTGATTGGCCTATTTCCCTTAGCATAATGTCCTCAATGTGCATCCATATTAAACATGTGACAAGATTTTATTCCCTTTTAAGGCTGAATAATATCCCATTGTTGGCCATTGAACATAGCAGGGATTAGAGACACTGATCTTCCCATACAGACAAAACCCTGCATATAATCTTTGACTCACTAAAAACTTAACAACTAATGGCACTGTTCATTGGAAGCCTTACCAATCACATCAACAGTTCACTACCACACATTTTGTATGTTATATATTTTATGTCCTATACTTAGAATAAAGAAAGCTAAGAAATAGAAAATCTAGGGAGAGAAAATATGTTTACTATTCATTAAGAGGAGGTAGATCAACATAAAAATCATCATTCTTGTCATCTTCATGGCAAGTTGGCTGAGCAAGAGAAGGGAGAGGAGAGGGGGGTTTTGTAGTCTCAGGGTGGCAGAACAGAAGAGGTGAATGAGGTAGGAGGGATGCCTGAAAGGCGGGTCAGTTGTTGTAACTTTCCAGAGATTCATCGTTATTTTTGTCCGACGTTTTTGTCTTATCATTTCTTTAAAACTGGATAACCACATGTAAAAGACTGAAATTGGACCCACTCCTCTTACCACTTACAAAAATTGATTCAAGATGGATAAAACGTTTAAATCTAAGGCATGAAACAATAAAAATCATCATCGAAGAAGGAGTGGGAACAACACTTGAAGATATCAGCCTGGGGAAAGATTTTATGAAGAAGACTTCTGGGGCAATGGCAACAACAACAACAAAAATGGGACTTAATTAAACTGAAAAGCTTCTGTACAGCTATGAAAATAACAACTAAAGCAAATAGACAAATTTCAGAATAGGGAAAAGATATTTGCATATTTTGAATCCAAAAAAAGTTTTTTAAGTAGGATCTATACAGAACTCAAATTAATCAACAACAACAAGACCCAACAATCCCATATATTCCTGGGCAACTGACATGAATAAAACCTTTTCTAAAGAAGACACATGAACGGCTAACAAACATGTGAAAAAATGCTCATTGTCTCTAATCATCAGAGAAATTCAAATCAAAAACACCCTGAGATATCACATAACACCAGTGATAATAGACCATGTCCCAGAGTCTCAAAGCTGCAGATGCTGGCATGGTCGTGAAGAGAAGGATGCACTTTTACACTGCTGATGGGACTGCAAACTAATACAACCTTTTTGGGAAGGCAATATGGAGAATCCTCAAAGAGCTCAAATTAGACCTGCCATCAGATCTTGGAATCCCATTACTAGGCATTTCCCCTGAAAAAATAAAAATAAAAAAAAGTTCTTTTATCATAAGGACATTTGCACTAGACTGTTTATCAGAGCCCAATTTACAATCACCAAAATGTGGAAATAGCCTAAATGGAACCCAGGAATGGATTAACAAGCTGTGGTATAAGTATACCATGGAAGACTACTCAGCCATTAAAAAAATGGAGACTGTACATCATATATACATATATATATATTTTTTTCATGGTGATATTTTTTCTTTTTTTTTCATGGTAATATTTTTATTTGTTGTTTATTTATTTAGTTAGTGTTTGGATTCATTGAAGGTACAAATAATTAGGTTACACTGATTACACGACTTTATATCTTTTGTATTAACCTGTATGGAGGTGGAACGCATTGTTCTTAGTAAAGCATCAAAAAGAATGGAGAAGTAAGAATCCAATGTACTCAATTCTAATATGAAGATAGTATAGATCAGCTAATATAAGGGGGGGAGGAAAATGAGGGAGCCAGGAGAGGGAAGGAGGGAGAGGGATGGGGGTCACGGTGTATGGCTCTCCTCTTGCTGGCGAGGCATAATTATCAGAGGGATTTATCTAACAAATGAAATCAGTGTAACCTAATTCTTTGTACTCTGAATGAATCCCAAACAATTAAAGAAAAGAATGTTTCTATATAATACCAACCCTTTAACTCTTTAGTTTCAGTAGCCATATCATGGAAGACTTTACATTGTCAGAGAAGTCAAAAGCAGTCTTCAATAACCTGAACCTGTCGCCAGAATTTATGAACTCAATCTGTTTTCTGGCATTGCTGCTTCTGCATCTTCTTCCTCATTATCTGGCACAGATTTGAAAGTACTTCACTCCATCATGTTGTCTTCTATTGATCCCTCTGGTATGGAGTCTTTTAGTGCATGAGTTCTTCCAAGATGCATGTGGGTTTTTTTTTTTTATCTTTGTTTAGGATTCATGGAGGATGCAAGAATTAAGTGAGATTGATTGCATTTGTTATGTACAGTCCCTCTTATAATTGTGTTCCACATATGTTGAAATCTTTCACCCTTCACCTTTTTTCCTTTAACTATCTAAATCTCTCTTTCATGATTTCTTGATTGGCTTTGGCAGAAATCCTATGAAGTCATATGCATTTAGAGACAGTTTTGCCTAGGAAGAATCCATTTTATGAGATTGATTCTTTCATGGCATTTTCTATAACAATACTATCATCTACAATGGTGTCATCCAGGGATGTCCAATCTTTTTTTCTTTTCTGCCACACATTGGAAGAATGAGAATTGTCTTGGGCAACACAATTAATACACGAACAGCAACAAAAGCTGATTAGCCAAAAACAAAAACAGGTCCCTGCATACTTTTTGTACTATCTGCCACCACAGATTACCAAAAGGAGTCCTCACAAAATCTGTATGCAGCCACAGCAGCAGGTTGAATACCTGTGAATTTCTTCTAGGCTTCCATGATACTTCATCTGCTGGGATTCTCTAGCATAGCTCTGACAGTCCTTCCCATGGAGTACTATGCATAATGAGCCTTAAAGGTTCCTACAACTCTGGGACCTTGGAGTCAAGTAAATCAATTCAATGCTTTCAATTTTTGCCGGGGTTATGGGTGGTCAGGCACATACACAAATATTGAAATAATATTAAAAGGCTGTTTTTAAATGAGAAGGACCTTCGTGACTTGAGAGACCAAGCATCAGTGGAACCAATCCAGAAAGAGTTCTCAGTGCCCAAGCCTTCTAATTGTGCAAAAAAAGACTAGCAGTTGCTATTTGTCATTTTACTTCAAAGATCAGGAGTTAGCAGCTTTATGGATGACGATTGTGATAATCCCTACTACATGGGCATAAATCAGTAGAGTTAGCCTATCCTTTCCTGTCTTAAATCATACTGTTTACTTTTCTTTCTTATTAATAAGTGTCCTTTTGGCATTACTTTAACAGTTTGGAGTATTTTTGTCTGCAATGAAAACCTGTTTGAGAAAATATCCTTTATTTGCAATGAATTTCTTAATGGCTTCTGGAAACTTACCTGCTGCCTTGCCATCAGAAAATGCTGCTTCACATGTTATCTGGACATTTTTTCAGCCAAACCTTTTTCTGAATTATCAAACCATCCTTTGCTGCCATTGAATTCTCCAGCTGTCCATCTTTCACTCTCCTCTTGCTTTAAGTGGTCATATAACGAATTTGCTTATTCGTATAGCAATCTCGTACCCACATAAGAGGTGCATTTTTTAATGAGAGATAAAATAATAGTTCTCAAAAAGTGCAAGGATTTTATGCTTGCTGTCATAGCTTCAGTGATGGCTTCATTTTTGTTGTTGTTATTGTTAATTACAATGGTTCTTACTCTATCTTCATTGACCTTCATGTGCAGCTGTAGATCTCAATCTATAGTAGAGTGGAAGTAATTCAATTTTTACTTGCAATTTCATAATTTTTCCCTGCTTCTTGTGAGCACTGCTAGTTCCACTTTATAAAGGAATCGTGGTATTATCAAGGGTATTCACATATAAAGGGTGTGATTTTTCACTAAACACAATGAAAAACACATTAGACCACTAGAGATTATTTTCGACTGTATACACAATTTACTGGACACACCAACTGCTTATTTGGAGATGAACTCAGGGCATTATAAGCTGATACTGGTAACATTTAAGCTCACTGCAATGGAACAGAGAATAGCTACAAAACTATCACAGTCATACAGTGTACACTTACATGTATATTTAACTTCATGTAGTTATGATTTAATACTATAAAGCGATATAGTATAATATAATAATATTATATGCTTTATATATTTTACTATAATTCTATATAAAATAAAGCAATACATTATATTTGCTTGCATTTCTCTTGACTGCAAATGGTACCATGTATGGTATGTAAGCAAGTACATATATGTTGATAAATTATAACTTTTCTAATATATTTGTGTTTAGTTTATGGTAGTAAACGACAGAATCAACTAGCATCTACATATATTTTATATAGATATGGTATGCCTTTTTTCTTATTTCTAGGCTATGTGGTTTGTCTGTAAGATTTTTCAAATTGTTAAAAGCTCCCCGAAATTTTCCAGTATGCTTATTCAGAAAGATCTGTGCGTACGTGGATCTGCAGAGATCAGGCCTGTGTTATGGAAAGATCTACTGTAATACAAGGTTGGTTTTTCATTCATTGGTTGATGGATATTGAGTTTCTTACACCTCTTGAATACTACGAACTGATAACATTAGAGGGTCAAGTCTCATTGAAAACCTTAGTATTCTTTTGGATTTAGTGAAAGGAAGTATCAAGAAAAATGTGTTGTGTAAAAATAGAGATTGTGCTTTAATCTATCTTCAAAGGATATGCAAATCTATATTACCAATCAAGGTAAAAATTAATTAAAATAAATATGAAGATATGAAAATTAGTTGTGTTTCTATACATTATCAATGAGCAATCTAAAACAGATTTAAGGGAAAGAATCCCATTTACAGGGGTGGCACCTGTCGTTCAGTGGGTAGGGCGCTGGCCCCATATACTGAGGATGGCAGGTTCAAAGCCCGGTCCTGGCCAAACTGCAACAACAACAACAACAACAACAAATAGCCGGGCATTGTGGCCGGCGCCTGTGGTCCCAGCTACTCTGGTGGCTGAGGCAAGAGAATCGCCTAAGCGCAGGACTTGGAGGTTGCCATGAGCTGTGTGACACCACGGCACTCTACCAAAGATGATAGGATGACAAAGTGAGATTCTGTCTCTACAAAAAAAAAAAAAAAAAAGAAAAGAAAGAATCTCATTTACAATAGATGCAAAAATAACAAGACAATTAGAAATTTACTTAAGTTGTGATGGAACCACAACGGACCCATGAAACTATATATACCTGTAGGCAAAGAACCTGCGCAGAGAGAGAGAGAGAGCTCTTTCTCCCGCCTTGGGTTTTTCTTGCTGCCAAGAGCTTTGGTGTTTTTTTCCTCAGTATTCTTTTCTATAAAATAAATCCTGTCTTACCCTGATCTGTGGTCTGTGGATTTGTCCTTTGAATCACAGAGACCAAGGACCTGCTGAAGACAAAATTCAGGTATCACTATTCGCATTGAGTACATTGGGTACTTGTTTTTCATTCTTGCAATTCTTTACTACATGAAATACTATGCGGCTTCGAACAGAAATTTTTAAACAAATAGTTCATTTCTTAAAATCTATTTCTAGAGACTGAGTTATTTGGTTAACACAATAAAAAGTTTTAATAATTTTGATACATTCTAGAAAGTAGCATTTTAATCCCCAAAGTGATTTCAGTTCAAATTCCAAAATTAAGGCTAAATGTAGAAGAAATTTCTATTTCTATATGTGAGTATTTGGGGATTAAGTATTTTTATCTCTCCAGAGTAAGGAGGTTGCTTGAGAATTCTATATTTAAAAATCATGGATACATTCTGGTAGGACTATTATTTCCTAATTAGTAAAGAGGAGTGAACTGGAAAGGCTTGGATGAAATCTATTTCTGAGTAACTATCTTTCCAACTACAATAACCTGGGCAATTGATGTAGATAGGGTGAAGTTTTCAACATTATCAATCAAGAGAGTTTTGTGTGTTTCAATAATTTTCTACAGTATAATTTTAAATTTTCTAAAGGATAATTTTAAATATGATAGCTATAAACAATAAGCATTTATAACATGTTCAAAAACACTAGCTCTCACGCATAAGAACTGCTGGTGATAGCTTTAGTGCAGCACCTTAATTTATTATTAAAATTGTATGGCTTTTTTATCATCTAAAATTTGTAATCTTTGCTATATGGTTTTTACTCATCACAGAACTATTTGTAATAAACAGTGTATGATGAGAAATAATGTGAAAGAAAAGCATGGGCTTTGTGGACAGCACCTTCCAAAAAAGTTTAGCTCTTACTATTTTTTTTCCATAATTTTGGAAAAAATTACTTAAGATTACTATATCAATGACTGTAATTATATATTTATGTTAATTCATAATTATAGAGTTGCTGAGGGAACATAATGAGCTCAACAGAAAGTACCAGTGATACATTTTGTTCATTTAGTCCCTTTAACAGTATGTGCATTTCTGTCATAGGGCTAAATTGCATTTATTTATTTATAAGCAAGTCTCTCCAAAATGTAGAAAATTCCTTAATTTTGAGCAGTTTTCAAATTGATGCAGACTTACGTGTATTTGTCTTACTCCAGAACAATAGCTGCCATTTCACCAAGTTTACCATGGTTTTTCTAAGTATAAAACGCCATTAAAAAATGAAAGGATAAATACCAAAAGTGTTCATTGCTACTGGGGTGTCACACTGCTTACAGGTTTTCACAATAACAGACTAAGCACATGTAAGCATTTAAAAATATAATCATTATATACAT
Source organism: Arctocebus calabarensis (assembly GCA_963573935.1). NCBI lineage: Eukaryota > Metazoa > Chordata > Mammalia > Primates > Lorisidae > Arctocebus > Arctocebus calabarensis. The sequence goes on along the minus strand of CAUYON010137224.1, from coordinate 3,963 downwards.
TCTAATTTATTTAGTTACATATTTAAAGTCATGAGTTCACATGATACCTCCAAATTCAATTCAAAACTATGGGACAAATCCTTGCCCATCTCTTTTTGATATTTGCAACATCTTTATCTTGTTCTCGCACCTTCTCACCACTGATTCCACACTCTGTAAGAAAGTATTTCTCCATGGCCTCCCCTCTGCAAGTAATCCATTCTGTCTACATGTCTACTTCATTTGATACTATCTGTGGCATTTTGTGGTCTTTGTGACATTTGAGAATGTTTACCATTGTTCTTTCAAAGGCATGCTTTGCTTATGTTTTTCTCTCTCTGCATTAATTCAGACAATGAAATAATATTTATCATTAAAAAAAAGAAGGCATCAGCTCAGCAACCATAGCACAGTGGTTACAGCAACAGCCACATACACCAAGGGTGGTGGGTTTTACTCCCGCCAGGGCCTGCTATTTTAACAATGACAGCTGCAACAAAAAAATAGCCAGGAGTTGTGGCAGGCACCAGCAGTCCCAGCTACTTGGGAGGCGGAGACAAGAGGATTGCTTAAGCCCAACAGTAGGAGGTTGCTGTGAGCTGTGTCTCCGCAGCTCTCTACAGAGGGGGACACAGTGAGACTCTGTCTTAAAAAAAAAAAAAAAGGTATTAATCATGAAAGATCATAAAGAAGGCTTAACACGTATGACTACATGAAATGAGCTAATCTGACAGGCTATATATACTGTATAATTTAACTAAATGACATTCTGGAAAAGGCAAAAGTATTAGTATTAATGCACTATGAAAAATAAAAACAACAAAGGCACCAATAAAATGGTGGTTGTCAGGGCTTAGCAGTAGAAAGCATTGAACAGGTGAGGAAAAGAAGATATTTAGGGCAGTAAAACAACCCGGTGTGGTAAGAAACTATAATGGTGAAATTATACACCATTACACATTACAGTACACATTTGTAGAAACCCATAAAACGTGCAATGCCAAGGATGAGTCCTAATGAAGATCATGTAGTTTGGATGATAATAATATTAATTGTAACAAGTGTATCATTCTAGCGCAGGATATGTGGGAAGTTTGTAAATTTGAGGGGCAAAAGGTATATGAGAACTCTTTGTATTTTCAATTCAATTTTGCTGTGAATTTAAAACTATTCTAAAAACAAAGCCTAACAGAAAATAAGTATATGTTCTATACAATATTTGTTGTAACTACAAAATATTTTCTTATTTCCTTTAAGTGGAATGCTATTCAAACATGTCTCTTGTCTTTTTTAATTGGATACCTTTTCATGTGTTTTGCAAATAGCATGTTTCTTGTCAAAATAGGATTAAGTCATATTAAACTATTTCAATTCTGTTTTATACTTTAGGCCCTGATAACTTCATCCATGAATATGTCAAATATGTAAGCAAATACATCTGTGGCCTTATGAATGACAAAAATTTCTCACTCCTTAAAATACCTTCCACGCCAATGGATGAAAGATTTTAGAGCGAACATTTTATATCTGTGATGTAAATGTTTAGGTGCAAAGATGTTTCGAATAATTGGAAAAGAGGAGGGTCCAGAACTTTTAGTCTCCTACCTTACATCCCAAAACCACCCCCACAGAAATCACAAGCAAGGAATTTTATTTAGCACCCACATTTAAGAATAGGTGTTACATATGAAGGCATTTGAGAAGGATGTTTAAATTGCAGCACATTTTCAATAGATGAAGTCATCTATATAATAAGGCATGGTGCTGTAGGGTTTAATGCATAATGTCAGCGTTCAGATTTATCTGCAGGATCATGGGATTTTGAGCCATAGGCTTTAAATGTACAACTCTCGTCACAAGGTCCCAATCTCATAAAGAAGCAGACATTTGATGGCTGTATTTTCAGCTCTTTTTATTTCCAGAGCAGGTAATTATATAAATTTGTGACAATCACTGTGGTGCTTTAGGGATAAAATGCCGAAGCACAGCTGTAATAGTTTCAGCACCATGTTACTGTCTCTCAGCAAGTTGGCACCGCTTTCAGTTTAAAAATCTTCTCCCTATAGATTTAGTATTGTGAAACCAGACCGGCAATGGTTGGATTTTAAGCACATTAAATTCATTTTATTTGATTTGCTGTGCTCACGTTTCTTAGATACTTTCATTCATAATTAATTAAGACATGTTTTATTTCTCATTTGCCAAGCTTTAAACCCTGGCTTCACCACTTCCTTGAATCACAGATTCAATACCTCTTTATACCTCAATCCCCTTCTGTTTATAATAGACAGTACCTGCCTCAAGGAAATGTTGCAAAATTAGTTAAATCATCCTACAAAGTTCTTGGATCAGTATTTGACATAGCAAGTACTCAAAAATTTCCTATTGCTGATAACGCTAGTTGATGGCTTAATTACAATTACTTATTAAATATAACTATTACTATCATTTTTACCACTTATTCTGAGAGAAATCCACCTATTCTTTACAAGATAAAAGTTATCGAGAGGTTTAATCCCTCCTAATATCTTTCTAAGAGCTGCCTGTTTACTAAAATGGGCATCTTCAGTAGAAAAGAGGTTAATTTAATTACAAACCAAACTATTTAAAAACTTTTCTTACATGGATTTGTTCTTTTCTGTAACATTTCATACTTATTTAGTAACATTAAAATAATACGTTGCTTCTGGGAAATACTTGCCGTGTTTACTAAATTGTTACTATTTTACTACCAATAGGTACACTATAAAAAATACTTATTCAAGATACATAAAACCCTTTTTATCATTAATTCATCCAACCTTGTTAAAATTTCTTCCAAATGTTTACAAAGAGCAGCTTAAAATATGTTGCTAATCAAAGGGAAAATCTAAATGCTACGTTACATATTTGTACTTCTTAAATATCTTTAAAGAGGCCAGGCCACTGAAAGTGAAGAAATTCTGCCATGTGCACAAGTATGTAAGCATATCCTATAGCAAAGTATATCGCTCTTGTCCAAATGACTGCAGGTGATTGACACATTTAAGTCACGTTCACCTTCCAGGGCCTAAAATAAATATTTCAAAGTATTGCACTTCCCTCCAGCCTTACATTTTACTGCTGCACAAAATCTTTAAAAAATGACCTTACTTCATACACTTCATACCTCACCAAATATAAATTGAAAGCATTTATTTATTCTATGAGTTGAAGTTTATAAGTATGAATTCTAGAAAATCATACTAAAGGAATTCCAGGTATTGAAAACAAAAGAAAGCACACAAGATAATATGTAAGCAAACAAAAAATATTTTACCTATCTTTTCAAGACCATTCAAAGATAATTGCCTATTTTAATTAAAAACGAACGATTCATCTATTTTGTATTTTATTATAGCAGGACAAGTGGAGGCCCAGCTAGCTCAGCAGAGCTGAGCTGGCAGACCTGCCTCCTCCACCTACTCAGTGTTGGTGCCGCGGCAGCCAGATAAGGAACCAGCTGTCTGGAGGATAGACAGGGGGTGGGGCTCCAGTGGCCAAATGTGTCGGACAACTGCCAAGGAGACACGGCACCTTGGTGAGTCTTTCCCTTTGCACTTATGACTGAATAAGGAACCCCCATTTCCTATGCCTAGGTCAATTGCATGTAAGTTTCCTAGGCCTCAATTCTGTGAATGGACTGTGTCTATTCATTAATACTTTCATTCACCTTGCCTCAGCAGAAGAGACTGTTCATTCATTTCCTGGCCAAAGAACCTATACACCTATATACACCCCAAAACCAGGAAAGAAAACGGAGAGAGCTTTTCTCTACCGGGAGCTTTAGTGTTTTTTGTATTCTTTTCTGTAAATAAATTCTGTCTTATCACAGATCTGTGGTTCACGGATTTATTCTTCAAATCACTAAGCCCAAATGCCCATTTACCCACAAATGGATTAATAAATTGTGGTACATGTATACCATGGAATACTATGCAGCCTTAAAGAAAGATGGAGACTTTA
>CAUYON010137222.1:0-29257 GCA_963573935.1 Arctocebus calabarensis | reverse complement strand
ATACAACCTTTTTGGAAGGAAGTATGGAGAACTCTCAAAGAACTCAAGCTAGACCTCCCATTTGATCCTGCAATCCCATTACTGGGCATCTACCCAGAAGGAAAAAAATCCTTTTATCATAAGGACACTTGCACTGGACTGTTTATTGCAGCTCAATTTACAGTCACCAAAATGCAGAAGCAGCCTAAATGCCCATCAACCCAGGAATGGATTAACAAGCTGTGGTATATATACACTATGGAATACTATTCAGCCATTAAAAAAATGGAGACTTTACAGCCTTTGTATTAATCTGGATGGAGATGGAACACATTATTCTTAGTAAAGCATCACAAGAATGGAAAAGCATGAATTCTATGTACTCAATTTTGATATGAGGAAAATTAATGACACAATAGGGGTGGAGAAAGGGGAGAGCAGAGAGAGGAAAAAGGGAGGGGGTGGGGTCTTGGTGTGTGCCACACCTTTTGGGGGCAAGACACAATTGTAAGAGGGACTTTACCTAACAAATGCAATGAATTCCCAACAATACCCTCAATGAATCCCCAACAATAAAAAAAAGGATAGAAAATCAAATTATAAAAAAATCAATTATATTTCCATATACTAGCGATGAACAATTGGAAGTTGAAATTTTAAAATATCATTTATACACAGCATAAAACATGAAATATTTAGAGATAAATCTGGTAAACTATGTGTAAGACCTGTACACTAAAACATTGCTGAATGAAATTAAAGAAGAGCCAAATGAACAGAGAGGAGCCAGACTGACATGATGGGTCAGAAGATTCAATACTGCTAGGATGTCTACTTTATGCTAAATTGATGTAGATTCAATGCAATCAGAGTACCAGTATGATACTTTTGTAAATATTGGTAAGACAATTCTGAAATCCATAGAAAAATACAAAAGGCTGAAAATAACAAAAAGACTTTGAAAAAGAAGAACAAATTTGAAGAATTAACATTGCCTGACCTCAAGATTTATCACAAAACCACCGTAAATAAAACAGTATGGCACTGTTCGATATAGATAAATAGATCAAAGACTCAGAATACAGACACTAGAAAGAGATCCACGTGACCCACACAGATATGGTCAATTGATTTTCTTTCTTTTTTTTTTTTTTTGTAGATACAGAGTCTCACTTTATCATCCTCGGTAGAGTGCCGTGGCGTCACACAGCTCACAGCAACCTCCAACTCCTGGGCTTAGGCGATTCTCTCCCTCAGCCTCCCAAGTAGCTGGGACTACAGGCTCCCACCACAATGCCCGGCAATTTTTCTGTTTTTGCAGTTTGTCCGAGGCTGGATTTGAACCTGCCACCTTCGGTATATGGGGCCAGCGCCCTACTCAATGAGCCACAGGCACCACCTGGTCAATTGATTTTCAACAGAGGCTCAAAGACAATTGATTGGAGAAAAGATAGTGTTTTGAACAAAAGATGCTGGAACAAGTGGATAACCATAGGGAAAAGTGAACTTTGATTCCTACCTCTCACTCTACAAAAATTAACTCAGTGGGTATCACAGAGATAAAGGTACAACTTGAAACCATAAACCTTCTAGAAGAAAATACAGGAGAAAATACTTGTGACCTTGGTTAGGCAAATATTTCTTAGCTATAACATGAAATGCGTGATCTATAAGAGCAAAAATTAGCTGGACATGATGATTCCTGCCTATAGTTCCAACCCTTTGGTGGTTTTATTTTTAATAGCACAAAACTGGAAAAAACCCCAATATTCATCAACATATGAAAGGATAAACAAGTAGTGGCGTACCTATATAAGGAGGTACTACTTAGCAATCCAAAGGACTGGACTGTCGAGATATACGACAGAGAAGATGATCCTTGGAATAATTAATACTAAACAAATAGTCCAAAAGCCAGACAAATGAGAATACACACTGAAGGATTCCAAATAAAATTCTAGAAAATGGCCATAACAGTGATAGAAAGCAGACACACATTCTGGAGATAGAGGTTTGGGAGGAAGAAGAAAGAGACTGGAAAAGGGCCCAAGGAGAATTTGGGGAGTGATTAATGTATTCAGTATCTTGACTGTGCTGACAGCTTCACAAGTATATACATATATCACACTTAATCCTACAGTACACTTTAAGCCTGTGTAGTTCACTGTATGCCAATTACACCTCAATAAAGCTTTTCAAGGAAAACTGCAGAAGATTTACAACAAAGAGGTATACAGTAGTTTTGGTTTAGTGCAATTTTCTTATTTTTCACTTACAGTTCTATTCCACTGTGTTCCACGGGAATTTTAAGATATTCTCCAGTTCCTGATGTTTCTATAGCTTCCTTTCTCTTTTCTCTGATAAATAACTCTGGCATACACATCTCTGATCATAAAGCTTTTCTTCCACATCTTGTATTACTTTCCTGGGATACATTCCCAGAAGTGGAACTACTTATTTAATGGCTATGAATGCTTTAGATATTGCTAAATTGCTTTCCAAAAGAAAAGGTTGGGTTTGTTTATACGAGTGCTTGATCCCCTATAAGCCCACCAAGCCCGCAATTCTCATTTTAAAAATATTTAGTCAATGCACTAAAATGTAATTGTCTGATGTTTTCATTTCTATTTATTATTTGTTTTAAAGAAAATTTTAATACCTTTTACATAGTGTGTACTCTTCATTTGAATCTTCCGGTAATAATTACCTTTTATTTCCCATGACTTGTCAAGATCATGGCAATTTCCTGCCAATTTGAAAGGATTTACAATATATGAAAAATCATAACCTTCTGTCTTACTTGGGGAATCATAACCTTCTGTCTTACTTTTCCTCACCTAGTTTTAGTTTTAGTTTGGCCATATAAAAATTTTACTTTTGTTGTAGTTAAATCTCTCAATCTTTTCTCTTTTTCTTCTTCATTAAATTGAAACTTAGAAATCCCTCCTCATTTAAAAATCTTGATATTTATTGAAGTTATAGTTTGTTTTGTATGACTTTTTAAAAATTGACTCTTTAATGCTCCTGGGATTTATGTAGGTACAGAGTAACTATGTCTCAAAGGATGCTTTCCCCTCAAGAGGTAAAACTCCTTCCCACTGACCATTTCTGAATAATTCCTGAGGGAAGGGAGTCCTGAGTCAGGTCTGAGGGGGCGGGGAGTGAGCAGGGCATGAGCAGGAACACAGGAGGAGTGAGTGAGGTGTGCTGGGAAGAGAGGATGGCTGGAGTATGGAGCTACTCGCTTGGCCCTCCTCATTTATCATATTAGGACTTTTCATTTGACTTATATTGCAGAAGAAAGCATTGGCACTCTCAGAAAAAAAAAGTCATAATAATCAGCTTAAGGAAGATATTGCCATTTCTAGGGAGTGATTAGTTAGCACAAGATCAATGTCCCTGCAGGGGTTCAAGGTCCCCCTTTACCTCTAGTTCAACTGTATGGAACAGAAAACTCCGAAGAGCTAGATAGAAATGTATTTCTCTCACATAAAGTAAATCCAGCAGTAGAAGCTCAGGGTCCTGCCCAGGGCAGCTCAGGAAAGTCAATAACGACGCTGGTTCCATCCTGCCCTCCCGTCCCGCACACTGGGGGGAGCCCCGTCCCGTTTCAGACGGAGCTGGAGCTCTGATCTTCAGGCAGCAGGCCGGGGAAGGTTGACAGCGCAGACAGGGGCATGGCACCCTCCCTTCCAGGGAAACTTCCCGCAAGTCTGTGTCTTCCTGGCCAGAATTAGTAGCAGGGCCACACAGGTAAGGCTCCTCACACAGAGGAACTGGGCACTTACTGCCAGGCTCTTGACCTTGGGCAAACTATCCCCTCCCCAGGCCTCTTCTTTCCTAATTATAAAATCAGCACATTGCACCGGCTGATCTCCAAGGGCCTCAATGGTCAAGAATTCCACAGGGAACGGCAGGTTCTTTGAGGGAAGGGTCCCCATGGCTGGTGTTTGTGTCCCCCCCCACTCCCACCTGCTTCCCCACCCTCACAGCCATCATGGTAGTTTCTCAGGTGTGAAATAGGACAACTCTACAAGTGCGACGGTCTGAATGTTCATGTCCCCCCAAATCGTATGTGGTGGATGTGGATTTGGGGTGATGGTATCAGGAGGTAGGGCCTTTGGAAGAGCAGTAAGTCCTTCATGGATGAGAGAAAATCCTTCATGGATGGGATGAGCGCCCCAATAAAAGGGACCCCAGAGAGCTGACTTCCACCTCCCACCATGTGAGGACACAGCAAGAAGGTGCCATCCGTAAGCCAGAACCAGCCTCGCCAGACCCCGAATCTGCTGGGACCTTGATCTTGGACTTTCCAGCCTCCAGAACTGTAGGAAATATTACTGAATGTCCATTATTTGTAGGTCACCCAGCTTGTAGTCTTCTGTTAAAGCAGCCCCAAGTGGACGAAGATCCCCTGCCTATCCAGGAGGCTGGAGGACTCAGTAAAATAATGCATGTGAATCACCGGCCATGTGACGAGAAGACAGGAGAGGTGACACTTCCATGCAGCACAGTGAAGAGAGACCCTTCCTCTGGTTCCCCTGGGCAGGCTGACATTCTTATTAACATGATTAAAAATAGTCCAACCACCGTTTCAGTTGGCCAAGCCAAACCTACTGAAGGAAGAAATTAAAATACTTCTATAGATGTTGAAGTACATCTTTCTTCTAAGGTTCTGAAGGGTGGCTTATTTCTTCTCAAGCTCAGATCCTGTGAAGGAGATGAAAACTTAGGTTTCAAAAACCCACAGGGCTCTCCATCCATCGTCAGCACTGTCCACTGCAACAGCTGACAACTCATGCTACAAACGCCCGATTCACTCTCAAACTGGTTTCTTATCTGGATGAAGCTTCCTTGAAATGAAAACATAAAGTAGAATAAGAAGCGTGTAGGTGCCCTGGACCCAGCCCCTGGGGGGCGGAGCTAGTAGAAGACAGACCCAAGGGGCTACCTGGCACCCAAGTGTCCTCATTATCAACAGAACTGGCAGCCTCCCAAGGACTCCCCAAGCTGGACGCAGGAAGGCAGCTTGTCCAGCCACCTCTGGCTCCACATCTTAGCCAGCTAGGACAGCAAGACTGGCCAGGCTGCCCCTCAAGTCAGATTGAGGGAAGCTGGGGAGAAGAGGCGTTTCTTTGCAGGTGGCCACGCTCCTGTATGAGAGCCCAAAATGCCTGAGCACATACAAGAGGCCACGAGAGCAGGAGGCCGGGCTTCACCCCGTGCCTCAGTGCGCGGCGTCTGCTTGGGACGGCTTGTGGCTGGCAGGGTATCAGCAATATAGTGGTCACCTCTGCTCCCAGAACCAGACACCAGAGAGGCTTGCTCCTGTAGGCCACCCTGACCCACCATGGAAGAGGAGGCTGGGGTCCCCTCCTCTGCAAACATGAGGGCCCCCATCTTCCCTACCCAGACCCCCGAGGGTTAGCAAACTCAACTTCAAAAGCACTAGTGGGATGGGAGGAGGCAGCTGACAGGCTGTGTAATTTCAAGGTTGCTTCTAGCCTGAACGAGACTTGAGTCAACTTAACTTCAAACTAATATCAGGCTTGCATTACAGAACAGGAAAGAAAACCAAAAGGCAATCACAGACAGGGCAAGCATTGTTGAGCATTGGTGAAGCGGGCGGTACTCAGGGATCGTGACTCGGGGATATTGGATACAGCCACTGCAGACCCATCTCAGAGAGAGGGAAGTTGTCACCTGAAGTGACAACTGGACCTGAAATGCTCATTTGAATGTCATTGTTCAAGAGGGAACTGCCCCCAGCCTCTGTAAGCATGTCCCGTGGTGGGCACGTCCACCCACCGGCAGCTCCTGCTGACTCTCTCTGGGCTCTTCCCCCCCCTGCCTGCAGGACAGGCTTCAGCCACCCCTTCAGCCTGGTCCTGAAGGAGCCCTGGGACCAGCGGCCGACTGGCCTCTGTGAGCTGAGATCTGGGGATGTGTACGGTCGGCCCATCATATCCACGGTTCCACCTCTGTGGATTGAACAAATAGCGGATTGAAAATTAAAAAAAAAAAAAAAGGTGGAAGGTGGCTGTATCTGACTGGACACTCCACACTTTTTCTTGTCATTATTCCCTAAGCAACACAGTATAACAACCATTTCTATAGCGCTTACAGTGTAAATGCTACGTAAGTGGTCGGTGAAGTACACGTGAAGACGAGCGCGTTGCCTGCGACACCCACCGCTCTTCATCGGGGTCCTGCATCATGAACTGGGCACCAATTGGGCTGCCGCCAACACCAAGGAATGGTTGTGTTTGTGCCAAAAAGCTGGCTGAGATCGCCCCTGTGGCTCGTGGGGGACGCTCGCGGTTTCTTTTACAAATCCCAATTGAAGTCTCGGTTAGCACTTTCTCAGCCTGAGACTTGAGGCAACACATTTGCCTCCAAGCCGCCGGCCCTGCTACCTGGACGGGTCCTTGCTGAGTCTGCAGTGGCCTCCAGGTCACTTCCCTCCAGCAGGCATTCCTCAGAGCCACTTTCCTCTCTGCTGCCCACATCCTCCTCCTCCCCTGGTCTCCCTCACTGCATTTCCTTTGCCAACTCGTCCTCTCCGAGGTGTTGGGTTCTTCGGCCCCTCCTTTCCCCATGTCACGTGCCACTTCCCGGTGCCCCTGGAATGGGCCTCGATGGGCGCCTCTGAGAGGGCCCCCCAGGCACACTCCGCAGACTCCACGCCCCGCTGTGAACGCTGCTCTCTGACCCCTTAGAAGTCTCAAAGCTGCCCCACACTCAACCCGACCAAGGCAGGCCCCAGATCTCCCCTTCGGACCTGGCCACTCCGCTCTTCCTGCTGACTGGGACCAATACTCACCCAGCCCTGAACCCAGAAGAGGTCGAATTGCCCCTGACATGCCTTTCCACCTTAGCCACCAGCCAGTTCTTGATCAATCACACCCATCCACTTTCTGACCCTCTCTCTAGCTCCCCAGCTTCTGTCAGCCCAGCCGTCCTCACCTGATACTGGGGTGCTGTTGATGTACCCCAGAACCACCTCAGAAGTCTCCACCTGGTCTGCCCATCCCCTGCTGCCTCTGGACCTGGAGTCCACTCTGGGCCTAAAGTCCTGAAATAGCTTCTCATTTTCCTAATGTGTCCTGCTGCTCTTGGGCTGCCCCCTCCCCCAGCCTTCTCCCACCGAGTGTACTCTCTCTGCCCCAGGACCTTTGCATAGCCGCTCACGCTCTCTGGAATGCTCTGCCCTTCCCTCTCTGCCCAATTACATCCTACTCAGCCTCCAGACTTCACTAAACGTCCCTTCCTTCCCCCATAACAAAGCTCCGTCTCCCCTGCGATGATGAACTCTCTGGTTTGTGTACTGATTTAATGTGTCTCCCCATCTCTGTCCCATGGGGTCAGGCATCATGTCCTTTTTTTGGTTTTGCTTACAACTGTGCCCCTGGTTGCCAGCACAGCATGTGGCACAAAGTAGATGCTCAATAAATGCTCCCTGAAAAACTAAATGAATAAAGTTGAGATAAAGTATCTACCACATAGAATTGCAGGGGTCTCTAAGTGAGATACTATTTTACTTATATAGAGAGCTTCTCTAGTGAGCCGTGACTCTATCGGCTGAGAGTCAGCACTGGTCATCTTTGTGTGTGCAGCACTTCAGCCAGGACCTGGGGATGGAAACTTTGTGGTGGAACACTATGTGTGAGTGTTCCTGTGTACAATCCTAAGCCACTAAAACTGGCTTCCAGGGAAACTTCAAGTGAAAACACCATCTCAGAAGTGGTGTAGAATCACCCCTGCCTGTAGGAACCCCACCCCTGCCCCTAGCAGCTGTGTGACTATGTGGCAGGCACTTGGCCTCTCTGAGGCAACGGAATCAGGAGTTAGATGCAGACTTTCTGATGCAGCTGATCGTTAATGGACTAGAGAAGCCAATCTCTGTGTCCCTGTATATGAATCAAGTTTCTCCAAGGTCTGATTTCCCTCTCAGTGATGCCACCCCAAAGTAATCTCCAGCCTGGAACAAAAGCCTGGCAGGATCCTTCTTGAAGTACAGCCCAGGAGGAGCCCGCTCCAGGAGCTGGGAGGGGCATCCCGCTGCCACGTTTCCTGCAACGTCTGGGGGTCCGTGAGGTGGGGTTGGTGTGGGGGCTCCCCTCCCTGATGGGCTCCTTCCTGCTTCAACATCCAGCACCCCGTGACAGTCCCACATGGCATTAGATCAGGTGGTACCCAGCACGCTGCAGAGCCTCTGATAGCAGCAGAGGGTGGGTTGGGGGGGGAAGGAATGTCCTTCTTGTATGTCCCCTAAACCTGGTGACACCAGTGAGGAAGACAAAGTGACACCTATCAGACAGAGAGGCCCAGATCCACAAGGAAATCAAGGGATTTTATAACCAGGGGTGACCTCTAGCTCTGGCTGGAAGAGGCCAAAGGACACAATAATAAAGACACTTTTATTCATTGTATGCTTCCTCCCTATCGGGTGCTCAACAGGCATCTCATCCACTGTTCGTTACAATTGTATCTTCATTAGGGCCCTATTGCAAAAGTGCTATTTGCATTCACATTGAACAGGTGGGAAAACAATCTCAGAACAGTCAATCGACTTGCCCAGATCACACAGCTACTGATTTGCTGGACCCGGACTCAGGCCCAGGACAGCTGGTTCCAGTCTCAAGGTTAGAATGTTACTGATGGCTGTTGTGTGATAATTATGCATACACGTGTGTATTCCTCTCATTATTGAGAGCCTACTATGTGCCATTCATTTATGCATTCATCTCACTATGAAGACCTACTGTGTGCCAGGCTCTCTGTTGGCGCTGGGGAGCAAGTGTGAACAAAATTTAGTCTTGCCGTCTAGTGGGGGAAAGAGTGACCCATAACCATACGAATCAATAGACCATCACAAACTGATATGTGACGGGAGGGAGGAGTCGGGGACCTCGACTCCGGGGGTGGGAAAAGTGTTGGTTGAAAATGTCTCCAGGAAAGGGCCAGCACACAACACAAACAGTTTGCCCAGAGAACATCAGCAGCGTGAGGTCCACTGGGGAGGCCAGCCGCCTGAGTGTCCGGGTTGTCCGGCAGGAGCAGGCGGGAGCAGAGAGGGAGCAGGCAGAACCTATGCTGAGCCTCATAAACTCTTGATTTGGCCCAAATGATAACCTGCTGAAGGAAATGATCTCCCGGGTCTCTGGACCTCTCTTCTAATTGCAAACCACGCAACCTTAGCCACTGCAAGATTTGCAGATAGCTGGCCCTGTCATCGCCTCCGCCAGCTCCTGCTGGCGCTCACAGGAGCCTGCCCCGCTCTGTGCCCTGGAGCAGAGGCCCAGGGGTGCCTTCAGGAGGACCCTGGACTTTGCGGGGCTCGTGCCTGGGCTCTGTGAATGGCAGAGAGCTGGGCACCCATCAGGGCACTCGAGCCCTGGGCAGGCAGCCTGTCCTGTCCTGGGCCCTGCAATCAGACCTCCAAGGAACACAGCAGCATAGCAGCACAGCGCAGGCACTGCCTGTGGGGACAAAGTCACTGCAACACATTCCCTGTGCAGCTCTGGGAGATGCCCTGACAGCTCAGAATCATAGCGTGTCCGAGAAGGGCCCAGAGTTGGGGGAGGTCACAGGAAGAGGACTTTCAGAACGGAAGCCGCGACCTCCCACTTTCACTGGGGAAGGTGGAGACAGGTCCAAACATCTTTGCCTTTGCTGCACACCCAGCCTGCCCATAACAAAGAGGCGGGGTGTCCATGGAGAGAAGTGAGGACTTTGAGACACAAAACACCAGCTGCCCACACCGCAACAGGAAAGAGACCGCCTTCTCCTTTGCACTTGTTTTATAACTTTTTATTTTTTAACTACACTACTACTATATGTGTTTTACAGAAAAATGAGAACAAATAAGATGAGTAAAAAGAAGAAAATTAAACTCATCAGTGATGTCACTGCTGAGGAAAAACAAGTATGATTTTTGTGCTAGACACTCTCCAGACCATGCAAACATGTAGATAGCTACATATGTGTATGTGTATATTACATATATGCTACAGGAGATAGAAAACAGGTATGAACATTTGAAGAGAGGAAAACACTGTATTACAATTGTAATGTTCACTATATATTGATACACGTAACAAAAAAGGAATACAAGGCGTGTCTGAACACCTCTTGTGATTGCAGAAGTCAAACAGGACTTGAGTATTACAAATTTAATACAGTGTTTTCCTATCTTCAAATATGTATACGTTTTTTGGCACCCTCTGTATATATATTTACAAATATGGATCATGCCACACATACTAGTTTGCAGCTTGCATTGTGGACATTTTTTCGCAGTGAAATATACTTTTGCCGTGTCATTTTTGTAGCGGCACAATCTGTTAGTGAGTTTATCTGCCACAAATTCCCTGTCACTGAGCATCTAATTTGTTTCCAACACTTCCTATTAATAGGACCCTGCGAGGAACACTCTTAATCTAAATACTCATAGTACTCAGAGTCCTTTTTAGGAGCCCAAAATGTTAGCTTCTAATTTCATTAATCAATGATTATTGAGGTGCCAGCATGGGGGAGAAGAAAGGGCAGAGATGTCTGCTCCTGAGGGGGAGCCGCAGCTGGGGGTCTGTGTCGGAACCAACCGGGGCTGGTGGCAATGGAGAAATTTCTTGATTTTAGAGATATTGTTAACTCTCAAAATAATTTCAATAAAAAAACAACAAAAAGTTGTTTTGAGAGGAATTTAGTTCTTGGATCGATGCCAGCATTAGTGCCCTATTAAAGACCTACCCTTAATTGACAATTTCCATCTTGGCACAAATTGCTAAATATTAATCCAACGTGGCTGGGAAGGAGAAACTGTGCAAAACATCCTAGTCCAGGCTGAGTAGGGATCCAAAATACAGTAGACTTTGGCAGCCATAAAGTCAAAGCTAATGACAGGTTCATTTTTATTTTTAAAAAGTCCTCACTGGTTCTTTTGCCTTGGGTAGGGCCCAAATCTGTGGAATATCTCCCGGTAGACTTGGTGCCTTTGTTTAATTATTGCCAGCAGGTAATGGACTTTTTTTTTTTTTACCTCCATGCAAATAAAAGTCCTTGAAGGGAAGTGTCCCTGGGCAGACTGGCCTGAACCCTGGACTTCCCCTGAGCCAATGTGCAGTTAGATAGGAGGGGAGGGGTTCAAATTTCTAAATGGGAAAGGAGACTGTACTCAGAGATCAAGGGCATTGACGGAGCAAGTGGCATTCAGGGCAGCCCAGGCTGGCTTCAAACCCTGCCCTACTTCTGCAGGTACAATCCTTTTCTTTGACCAATAGCCCCCACCAAGCCTGGGATCTGGGACTGAGCTCCTGTGAGGTCCTTCCTAGGGATTCTCTAGTTCTTTTAGAGAAGTAGCACTTTGCTGTTTGATACCCCCATGGTGTCTGATACTCCTAAGAAAATAAAAAGTTTACAAGTAAAAAATAAAGCTAGGTAGGAAGCAAAGGTGGCTGTTGTCTTCAGGAGCACTGGGGCGCAGGGAGGCTCTTGGGATTGACATGCAAAGAGGCCAGGGCCAGCCTGGCACTGAGTCTTCAGAAGCAGAGCAAAGCTTCCTGTTTCCCATGGGGAAGGCTACTCAGGGTGGCAGTGTCCCAGGCCTCAGTCAGAATGATAAGGAACCCAGAGAGAAATGGACTTCCTTCTGATCGAGTTAGCCTGTCCCCTGGCTCCACCTGCTGTGGTGGACACTGGGTCCACCACTGGATCCACCTTCAGGACCGAGGCTACCGGGAGTGTAGGCTGCTGATGGCTCATGGTCAAGGCCTCTCCTGGACTTGCCTTTGCCAACAGATTATGTCCCCTCCTGCTGTGGGCTGGGCCTTCTGTGGCTACCGTGCCGTCGTCCAGTTCTCCCTCTGCCCGAGTCTACATCCTCCACTACCTCGCAGGAAAAGTTCCCAAGAGTTCTCCCAGTACTTTTCCATCTGAGAGTCTGCTTCCCAGAAACCCAGCTGAAGACTCGTGTGCACAGTTTCTTTAAATGCTTATGTTGATCCAAGTGCTTGCCAAGTGTGTAAACCACTTCAATCGCTGACCCTCACAAGGTCCTAGGAGGCTGATTTTAATATCCTCTTTTTACCTGTGGGGAAGAAGCCCCCGAGAAGTTAAAGGTCAAATCCTCTGTCTAAGGCCATAGAGGTTGAGGCAGAATTTGAATCCAGGTCAATTCTAAGACCCGGGCTCTTTCTAACACACCACGCTCTTCAAGGCCCTCCAAAGCCCCCTCCTCACCTTCAGGATGCCCTCATGAGCTGCTTAAGACATTCTCGTTCTCCTCCACGCATATCCCCTTGTTAAGCCTCTCCACGGCATCTATGCTCCACAGTCTCTATGAATTACAGATCCAAGGCACTTACCAGCTCCCCGAGAGAGGCCTGTGTAGGTATACTGGGGTCAACAGTACTCCCTGTCACAGTTACTGCCTGGCATGTGACAGGCACTCCGGAGACACTCAGTGTGTTGATTGAACTGACTGTTCACACAAGTATATATTGTTTGTGAAAATACCTGTTCCTCTGGGGTCTGTGTGATGTATTTGTCTTCATAGCACACCCATTAATGTGGTATCTAAAGACAATCTGAAACTCTGATTTAACTTGGAGGTTTTAAAAGAGATTTCTAGAACAAGAATCCTCGTTTAAGCTTTGAGTGTGACACCATTTCTAAAGACATCAGTAAACAAATCCTGGGACATTAAATTCTGAATCAGAGCTCAAATCTAAAGGCTCAAAGGACTCACTACTTGGATGGCTAAAAAAAATCTATCTCTAAGGCTGCATAATATTTCTTGATGTACATATACCACAATTTATTGATCCATTCATGGGTGCTTGGGAACTTTTTATCCATTCGTCCATTCCTATATCCATCCATTTATTCATATATTCATGTTTCTGTTCGTTCAGTCACCTGTCATTCATCTTTTCATTCATCTATTCATTTCACTATCTGTCTGTCCATCCATTATCTGTTCATTTTCCATCTGTCTACTCCTCTCCCCATCCATCCATGAATACATCTGTTTATCTCTTTATCTTTCATGTGGCCATCAATGTGTCTCTAAGGTGCCATGTCCTAAGCTGTCCTAGGAATTGATAACACAGCCTAAGCACAGTTTTTTTAGGCTTTCACCTCGCACAGAAGCCTGACTCAAAGGATGTGTAAAGGACTCCGGTTGTTCACTAAAAGGGAGTCACAATTCTGCCTATTTCTAAGAAGTCTGCATTGTGAGGCAGAGTCTCCCTCTGTGGCCCTGGGTAGAGTGCCATGGCCTCATAGCCCACAGCAACCTCAAACTCCTGGGCTTAAATGATCTTCCTGCCTCAGCCTCCTGAATAGCTAGGATTGCAGGAACCTGCCACGGTGCCCAACTAACTTTTGTATTTTTAGTAGAGATGGGATCTCACTCTTGCTGAGGCTGGTCTTGAACTCCTGAGCTCAGGCAATACATACACCTCAGCCTCCCAGAGTGCTGGAATTACAGGTATGAGCCACAGGCTGCATCTTGAGTAAGAGTTTCCTAGCGGTAAAGACTGGGAAGAAGCTTCTAGACTGAGGGAACAACAGGGTCAAAGACATAAGGGTAGGTTTGGGAGGAAGAAAGGAAGAGGAATTCCATGTTATTTGATGACTCCTTCAAGGAGCGAACTGGATAGGTAAGAGGAGAGGTTGTAGACGGCTAAATTGAAAGGGCCTTGAATACCAGACCTGGAGCCAGAACCCCAGCCTGTGGCCATTTGAGAACCATTGCAGAGTTTTCAGCAGGAAGTGATGTAGGTCAATGAGCATTCTAGAGAGATCATTCTATGGAGTCCGATCAGAAGGGGAGATACTGAAGGTATAAGTTTGAGGCCTGTTCCGACAGCCTTAGGTGAGTTGATACACTGACCTGAATCAAGGTGTTGGCAGTGATTGGGTCTCAGAGTGGGGTTTGAGTGAAATGTAGAGGAAGAGTTTGCAGAAAATGAATTTAGCATACGTCAGAGCCCTCTGACTGGGTGACAGATGACAATGCCATTTTCTTGATTGACAACCACAGGAAGAAGAGGATTTGGGGGGACGGGAGGCAGGAACAATATTACATTCAGTTGTAGACATGCTGCTTTTTAGGTTTCTGTGGGGTATCTGTGGAGCCATCTAGGAGGGATCTGGAGCTTGTGGGAGATGGGCTGGGAGGGAAGAGGGAGTGTCCAGAGTCTGAAGAGTGTCAGTTGCATGCAGAGCGGCAGGCAGAGCTGGAGTGGAGGCCAGGCCTACACCATTGGAGGGGATGGACCTTTCAGACTGTCACAGGGTATCCTGGAAAGGTGGAGGAGGGAGAAATAAAACCGTGTGGAGTTTGACAGTTGTCCTATTGTTACGTACATTGTTGACATTAGGGGAAGGTGGGTGAAGGGTATTCAGAAAAAAATTGTGCTGCCTTTGCAAAGCTTCTGTAAGTGTGAGATTAATTCAAAATGAAAGTTAAAAAAAAGGAACCCAGAAGTGGGTGTACTGGGTACAGCAATGGTATACATGTGGTATCTTTTTTTAAACAGCTTTTTTGATGTACAGGCCATCCCAGGTTGCAAACAAGATAATTTCTATAGGTTTGTTCTTAAGTTGAATTTGTATGTAGGTTGGAATGAGTACATTTACCTATATACTTCTAATATAGCTTCTGTTTGTATGAGTCATATGTCAGTCAGATGTTTGTAACTTGGGTACTTACTGTAATGGCCTCCATTTGTAGGTGCAAGTTGTATATAAGTTGGATATTTGTAACTCAGGTACTGTCTGTACATATTAATATACATTAAACTACACAGATTTAAAGCCTATAGTTTGGTAACCACAAGCAGGGGAGTAAGTGTTCACATCTGTGTGACTCCTCCTCTGTGCCTGCCTACTCCAACCCCATCCCCACCAGGCAGCTACTGATCTGCTTTGTGTCACAATAGATTAGTTTGCATTGTCTAGAATTTTATAGAAATGGATTAGACAGCATGTACTCTTTTGTCTTGCTTCATCCAATCAGCATAATTATTTTAAGATTTATCCATGTTGTTTCTTACATAAATAGTTAATCCTTTTTATTACTGCAAAGTATTCCATTGGAAGGATATATCACAATTTGTTCCATTTCCTTTGATGGCCATGGAATTGTTTCCAATTGGGGACTGTTATAAACAAAGCTTCTGTGAACATTTGTGTACAAGTCTTTGTATAGGTATGTAGTCTTTCCTCTCAGGTAAACATGTAAGAGCAAGATGGCGGGATCTTATAGTAACTTTACTACCCTGAGAATTTCATTTCCTCTACATCCTCACCAACGCTTTTATTTTTATTTTTTAAATTTGTTTAAAAAATTTCTTTTAAGTTATTATGGGTACTTATAGTTGTATTTCTTTATAGGGTACATATGATGTTTTGATATGGGCATACAATGTGAATTAACCAAATCAGGGTAATTGGAGTATCTGTCCCCTCAGGCATTTAACATTTCTTTATGTTAGAACATTCCAATTCCACTTTTTTAGGTATTTTAAAGTATACCCTAACTTATTGATTATGGTTGCTTTGTTGTACTATTAAATATTGTTCATTCTACCTACCTAACTATATTTTTATGACCATTAGCTGTCTCCACTTTGTCTCACCCTTTCCGTTCCCCTTCCTTGCCTCTTGTAGCAGTCATTCTATTCTCTGTCTCCATGAGATCATTTTTCATACGAGTGAAAACATGTGCGATTTGTCTGTCTTATTTCACCTAACATAATTTTCTCCAGTTCCATCCATGTTGTTGTAAGTGGAAAGATTTCATTCTTTTTGTGGCTATATAATAAATATTCCATTGTGTTTAGGTACCACAATTTCTTTATTCATTCATTTGTTGATGAACAGTTAGGTTGATTCCAAATCTTGGCTATTGTAAATAGTGCTGCAGTAATCATGGGAGTGCAGATATCTTTTGATAAGCTGAATTCCTAGCCCCTGTATATATACCCAGCAGGGGGATTGCTAGATCATATGGTAGTTCTATTTTTAGTTTTTTGAGGAACCTCCTTACTGTGGTTGCACTAATTTATATTTCCCCCACCGTGTACCAGGATTTGTCTTTCTCCACACCCTCGCCAGCTTTCATTATTGCCTATCTTTTTGATAAAAGCCCTTTTAACTGGGATGTAATTTTGATTTGTATCTCTGACAACTAATGAGTATTTTTCACATACCTGGCCATTTGGCCATTTGTGAGTCTTCTTTTGAGAAATGTCTGTTCAGATTCTTTGCCCATTTTTTAATTGGATTATTTGATGTTTTGCCTATTGAGTTGTTGGAATGCCTTATATATTTTAGTTATTAATCCCCAGTTTGATGAGTAGTTTGTAAATATTTTCCTCTATTCTGTTGGTTGTCTCTTCATTTTGTTGATTGTTTTGTTGGGCAGAAGCTTTTTTTTGATGTGATCCCATTGTCGAATTGTGCTTTGGTTGTCTGTGGCTTTGGGGGGAGTACCAAGAAGTTCTTGCCTAGACCAATCTCTTACAGCATTTCCCCAGTGTTTTCTTTAGCAGTTTCATAACTTCAGATCTTAGATTTAAGTCTTTAATCCATTTTCATTTGATTTTTAAATATGACAAGAGATAATGTTCTAGTTTTCATTCTTCTGTGTATTCGTATCCAGTTTTCTCAGTACCACTTACTAAAGAGACTGACCTTTGTCCCTTGTATGTTCTTGGTAGCTTTGTTGAAGATCAGTTCACTCTAAGTGTGTGGATTTATTTCTGAGTACTCTATTCGTTTCCATTGGTCTATGTGTTTGTTTTTATGCCAGTACCATGCTGTTTGGTTACTACAGCTCTGTAGTACCATTCAAAGTCAGGCAATGTGATTCCTCCAGTTTTGTTCTTTTTGCTTAGGATAGCTTTATCTATTCTTGTCTTTTCTGGTTCCATATATATTTTAGGATTTCTTTTTTCTATTTCTCTGAACAGTGTCATTTGTATTTTGATGGAAATTAAATTAAATCTATAGATTGCTTTGGGACATATAAACATTTTAATAATATTGATTCTTCCAAGCCATGAGCATGGGTTAACTTTCCATTATGTGTCCTCTTCAACTTGTTTTATTTTATCACTGTTCTCCATGTATAGTTTTCATTGTAATGAACTTTCACTTCTTTGGTTAAGTTTATTACTTGGTGTTTATTTAATCTGTAGCTATTGTAAGTGGGATTGCTTTCTTGGTTTCTTTTTCACATTGATTTTTGTATGTGGATTTTGTATCCTGCAATTTTACTGAATTTATCAGTTCTAATAGTTTTTGGTTGGAGTCTCTAGGTTTCTCTAAATAGAAGATCATATTGTCTGCAAACAAGTATAATTTGACTTCTTCTTTTCCATTTTGGATACCCTTCGTTTGTTTCCTTTGTCTCATTGCTCCAATCTTTTAAATTTAAGCCATTCTAACGGGTATGTAATGGTATCTCATTGTGGTTTTAATTTGCATTTCTCTAATGGCTAATGTACATCTCTTCATGTGTTTATTTACCATCTGTATATCTTTTGGTGAAGTGCCTGTTCAAACATTTTGACCTTTTTAAATTAGATTGTTTGTTTTCTTATTATTGAGTTTTGAGAGTTCTTTATTTCTTCTGGGTATAAATGCTTTATCTGATACATGCTTCATGAATATTTTCTTCCTATCTGTGGCTTATTGTTTTATCTTCTAAAAGAGTTTTACAAAAAGCAGAAGTGTTTAATTTTGAAAAAGTAAAATTTATTGATTTGTTCTTTGATAGTCATACTTTTGATGTCAGATCCAGAAAAATCTTTGATATGAAATGATATATCCCCAAGGCCAAATAATTTTTCCATTTTTTGTAGAGTCTTGTAGTTTTGGTCTTTACATTTAGGTCTGTGTTCCATTTTTGAATTAATTTTTATAGTTCATGACAAGTAGGGAACCAGTTTGTCTTTTTCCATATGGATGTCCAATTGTCCTAACACCATTTGTTGGGAAGATTCTCTTTTATCCATGTCATTTCCTTTGTACCTTTGTCAAAAATCTATATATAAATGTCTATTTTTTGACCTTTTTTTCTTTTTCACTGATCTTTGCTGCTATTTAGATGCTACTGCCACCTTATCTTGATGAATGTGCCTTTATAATAATTCTTGAAATCAGTTGGTCCTAACCTTCCACCTTTCTTCTTCATTTTCAGAGATAGGGGTATGTGTTTATGAGTTCTAGCTTCTTTGCATCTCTCTATGAATTTTAGAATTTTTTCGCTAGTTTTGTACAAAAAATCTCTCTGATATTTTAGTTGGGATTGTCTTGTATATATGGAACAACAATTGGTGAGAACTGTCATGTTAATGATATTGACTATTCTTTTTTAAATTGATATATATGTACTTAATAGGTCAGACAATTAAGGTTCTGAACTTATCCTAGAAAATGTGCTGCATACATCATTGCTGAATATCACTACAGTCACCTTTTAGGTACTCCCCTTGGGAATCTATGCACTGATGCCGGCACTTCGTCTACCCTTCAAAGCGATTTTGGAGCTCTTTTTCTGGAATGGCCATCAGAGCTGTCATTGTACAAAGTCTGATGATTAAGTTTGCAAACTCATCCTAGAAAAAGTGCTACATACCTCACTGTTGAATATCACAACAGTCATATTTGAAGTATTCTCGTTGGCCATCTGGTAACCCCAGTGAAATCCAGCAATGAGGTATGTAGCACTTTTTCTAGGATAAGTTTGTGAATTTAATTATCAGATCTTGTATTATGATAATTCTGATGGACATTCCAGAGAAAGAGTTTCAAAATTTCTTTAAAGGATAGACTAGGCACTTGCATTGGTGCATATCTTTCCAGAATAGTACAGGTGACTGTGGTGATATTTATCAGTGAGGAATGTAGCACTTTTTCTAGGATGAGTTCATGAATTTAATTTTCTGACCTTGTATTTATGGGAAACGTGATTTTTTTTTATTAATTCATAACTGTGTACATTAATGCATTTATGGGGTACAATGTGCTGATTTGATATACAATGTGGAATGCTTACATCAAACTGGTTAACATAACCATCACCTCACTTATTTGTTGTGATAAGATATTTATGCTCTACTTTTAATAGTTTTGAAATGCACCATTTGCATTTGCACATTAGGTGCACAACTGTGTACAATGTGCTTTATGCACATTAGGTGAGGTCCCACCAAATATCATCCTTCCTCTCAGCCTCCCTCCTCCTCTCCCCTTTCCCTCCTCTCCTCTCCTTTCTGGACTATAGTTGTGTTTTATAATTTGTATAAATGTGTAAGTGATTATATATTGGTTTCATAATAGTATTGAGTACACCAGATATTTTTTCTTCCATTCCTGAGATACTTTAATAAGAAGAATATGTTCCAGCTCCATCCAGGTAAACATAAGAGATGTAAAGTCTCCATCATTTTTAAAATTCTTTATTAAATCATAACTGTGTACATTAATGCATTTATTAGGGTATAATGTGCTGATTTGATATACAATGTGGAATGCTTACATCTAACTGATTAACATAACTGTCTCTTTGCTTATTTGTTGTGGTAAAAACGTTCATACTCTATTCTTAATAGTTTAGAAATGTATCATTGCATTATGCCTATTAGGTTGGATCCCCCCAAATACCCTCTGTCCTCCCAGCCTTCCCCTTCTCCTCTCCTCTTTCCTCTTCCCTCCTCCTTTCTGGACTATAGTTGTATTTTACCATTCCTATGAATGTGTGGATGATTATATACTGATTTCATAGTAGTATTGAATACATTGGATACTTTTTCCCCCCATTCTTGAGATACTTTACTAAGAAGAATATGTTCCAGCTCCATCCAGGTAAACATAAAAGAGGTGAAGTCTCCATCATTTTTATGGCTACATAGTATTTCATGGTATACATAAACCACAATTTGCTAAGCCATTCATGGGTTGATGGGCACTTGGGCTGCTTCTATGACTTGGCAATTATAAATTGGGCGAAAAAAACATTCTGGTGCAAATGTTTTTGTTGTAAAATGATTTTTGATCATCTGGGTATATACCTAGTAGAGGAATTGCAGGATTGAACAATAAGTCTACTTTTAGTTCCTTGAGTATTCTCTAAACTTCACATGTAATATTTTAGTATATACATAGACTGTGTAATAGTCAAGTCAGGATAATTGGGATGTTCATCACCTTGTATGTTTATAATTTTTATGTGTTGGAAACATTTCAAGTCCTTTTGTCTAGCTATTGTGAAATATATAATCCATTGTTGTGAACTATAGTCACCCTACTCTGCTATTGAACATTAGAACTTATTCTTCTGTCTCTTTGTTTGAACCTATTACTCAACCTCTCTTTACTTATTCCCCTGCCATAAACTCTTTCCAGCCTCTGATATCTATTATTCTAGTCTCGACCCCCATGAAATCAACTATTTTTTTAGCTCCCATATA
Source organism: Arctocebus calabarensis (assembly GCA_963573935.1). NCBI lineage: Eukaryota > Metazoa > Chordata > Mammalia > Primates > Lorisidae > Arctocebus > Arctocebus calabarensis. Next base: position 8,792 of record CAUYON010137222.1, on the reverse strand, counting down.
TGAGTAAGAACACATGATATTTTTTTCTATGCCTACCTTATTTCACTTAGTATGATGACCTCCACTTCCATCCATGTTGTTGCAAATGACATTCTTTCTTTTGTCTGAATAGTATTCTATAGTGTATATATGTTGCATGTTCTTTATATATCTGTCCATTGATGGACACTTAGGTTGATTCCATATCTCTGTGTTGTGAGTAGTGCTGCAAAAATATGGGACTGCAGGTATCCCTTTGATATACTGCAGGTATTTCCTTTGCATAATACTAAATAATGGGATTGCTAGACTGTATGTTATTCCAGTTTTTAGTTTTTGAGAAATTGCCATACTGTTTCTTTAGTGGCTGTACTAATTTATATTCCCACCAATAGTATGTAAGAGTTCTCTTTTCTCCATATCCTTTCCAGCATCTGTTGTTTTTTGTCTTTTTTACAATAGCCGTTCCAACTTGGGTAAGATGAGATCTCATTGTGGTTTTGATTTGCATTTCTCTAATGATTAGTGATATAGAGCATTTTTTCATATACCTATTGACCATTTGTATGTCTTCTTTTGAGAAATGTCTATTCATGTCCTTTGCTCACTTTTAAATGGGATTTTTTTTTTTTTACTTTTTAGTTGTTTGGGTCCCTTGTATATTCTGAATGTTAGTTCCTTGTCAGATGAATAGTTGATGGATATTTTCTCCCACTCAACATTTATTGTTTCTTTCACTGTGCAGAAGTTGCTTAATTTAATGTAGTCCCCACTTTTCTGTTTTTGTTTTTGTTGCCTGTGCTTTTGGTGTCTTAGCCACAAAGTCTTCATCTAGAGTCCTTTCTTTTAGACCAATGTCCTAAAGTGTTTCTCCTAAGTTTTCTTCTAGTAGTATTATATTATAGTTTGGGGTCTTATGTTTAAGTTTTAAATCCATCTTCAGTTGATTTTTATATATGGTGAGAGATAGGGGTTGGTTTCATTCTTCAGGATATGCCAATCCAGTTTTCCCCATCATTTATTGAAGAGGATGTCCTTTCCTTAATGTATATTCTTGGTGCCTTTGTTGAAAATACTGGGATCTATTTCTGGGTTCTCTATTCTGTAATATTGGTTATTTTTAACCAATAATAAGTTACATCTCTAGGTTTATGAGTTTTTTTTCTTTTTAGTACTTTTAATGTGTTGCTCCATTGTTTGTCTTCTTGCTTGCATAATTTCTATAAGAAGTCTGTGTTATTCTTATCTTTGTTCAGCTATATGTGGCATACTTTTTCCCTCTGTTTTAAAATTTTCTTATTGGTTTTGAACAATTCTATTATGTTGTGTCTTAGTGTAGCTTTCTTGATGCTTCTTGTTCTTAGAGTTTGTCAGCTTCTTGGGTTTATAGTTTGCATAAATCTAGAAAATGTTGATATTGATATTTCTTCAAATATTTTTCTGTCTATTCTCTTCTTCAGGAACTCCATTTGTGCGTATGTTAGCTTTTCCTTAGGTTACTGGCAGTTTTTTTATATCTAGAACTATTTTTTTCTGTGTGTTTTATTTTGGACAGTTTCAATTGCTATGTCTTTAAATTCACTAATATATTCTCCTGCAATGGCTAATCTCCTGTTAGTCTCAGCCAGTGTATTTTTCTTTCTTTTTTTTTTTTTTTAGCCAGTGTATTTTTCATATCAGAAATTGCAGTTTTAATACCCAAAATTCAGTTAGGATTTTTTTTTTTTTTGAGACAAGATCTCACTATATCGCCCTTGGTAGAGTGCTGTGGCGTACAGCTCACAGCAAGTTCAAACTCTTGGGCTTAAGCAATTCTCTTGCCTCAGCCTTCCAAGTAACTGGGACTACAGGTGCCCACCACAGTGCCTGGCTATTTTTGTCATTGTTGTAGTTGTCAATGTTGTTTGGCAGGCCTGGATCAGGTTCAAACCCACCAGCCCCTGGTATATGTGGCCGGTGCCCTAGCTGCTGAGGCGCAGGTGCAGAGCCAGGGTCTTTAAATATATATATCTTTCTTGTGCCAATTTTTTAAAAATATGGAATATTTTCAAAATACAATGTACTGAAATATAATAACTTTTAATGTCCTTTTTTGCTCATTCTGACATCAGTGTTAGTTCTAGGGTGGCTACTTTTCTCTTTATTATGATTACATCTTCCTGCTTTTCATGCCTATTAATTTCTTATTGGATGCCAAATAGTGTGATTTTTTTTTTTGCTTTTATTTCAGCTGGCTTTTACTTTTCTTAGTTTCTTTGTTTTTTTTTTTCCATTGTCCTTCCTTGTAACGATGCGTGGGCCGGTTGCCTCCCAAGTAGCTGGGATTGCAGGCGCCCACCACAACGCCCGGCGGTGTTCTTTCCTGGTGGTTGAGACGGGGTCTTTTCTCTGGCTCACTCATGCTTATGCTGGTCTCGAACTGTGAGCACTGGAAATCCACCCACCTCGGCCTCCCACAGCGCTGGGATTACAGACGTGAGCCACCACGCCCGGCAGAAATAGTGTGAATTTTATCTTGTTGGTTGCTGGCTATTTCATTGTTTCTAAAAATGTTCTTGAACTTTGTTTTGCAAAGCAGTTAAATTATTTTGAAACACTTTATATTTTGTGTCTTTCTTAAAGATCAGTTGTACAGAATTGCATGTAATATAGGGCTAATTATTCTTCACCATGAAGGCAAGCCTCTGAGTATTCTACCAAATGCCCTATGGAGTTTGAGGCTTTTCTGTCTGTCTGGTAGTAAAAGGCACTATTCCTGGCCTGCAGGACTAGGAGTTGTTCCCTCTAATCCTCCTGAATGATTCTTTCCGGGGCCTTGGATAGTGCTCTGCTAAATACTCTAGGGGGGATTTGCCAGACATCTTCAGAGTTCTCTTTCTAGGTAGCTCTCTACTCTTCTGGTATTTTGCTTTACACACTGCAGGCACCTTATTATCTGGAAGTTCTGTCCCCACTCAAGTTATTCACCAGCCTCTGCCTTGTATCCTGCCTTCTGCCCCACAACCTGGATTCTGTCTCCACGCAGCTAAATAGGGCAGCTGTAGCACTCCCTCAGTTTGTTTTCTGTCTCACAGGGATCATTATCTTTTGTTGCCTGATGTCTACTAGCTGGAAGATCGTTATTTTTTTTTTTCTGGCATTTTGGTTGTGTCGCGTGGGAGGGAAATCATTCCCTGTTACTCTATCTTGCTAGAAACAGAAGTGTCCATTATCTTAAAATTTTTTTTTTCAGAATATTGTGAGGATATACACATTTTGGCTATATACTTGGCTTTTGTATATTTTAAGTCAGAGTTATAAATGTGCCCTTCACCCAAGGGTTCTTCACCGGTTGGGTGGTAGTTTACCAATCTCTTTTCCCTCCTCCCACCTATTTGATTTTGTTGAGTTTTGCTTCCATATAAGGACATAGTGTTGATCAACTAGTTCCAATTTAGTATCGAGTACATGTGGTGTTTGTTTTTCCATTCTCACAGTACTTCACTTAAGAATAGTCTTTAGTTCTATCTAGTTTATTAGAAAAGATACTAGATCACTGTCTTTTTATAGCTGAATAGTATGCCATGGTGTACATACACTATAGTTATTGATTCATTCATGTGTTGATGGGCACTTGGGCTGTTTCTACATCTTTGCAATTGTGAATTGCACTGCTATAAACATTTGACTGTAAGTGTCTTTATTATAAAATGTCTTTTTTTCTTGGGTAAATACCTAGTAGTGGGATTGCAGGATGAAATGATAGGTCTACTTTAAGTTATTTGAGGCATCTCCATCTACTTTCTGTATAGGTTGAACTAGTTTGCAGCCCCACCAACTATGTATGAGTGTTCCTTTCTAAGTATATCCATGCCAGCCTCTGTTGCTTTGGGACTTTATGATGTGAGCTATTCTCACTGGGGTTAGGTGTGTTACCTTTTTAATACATCATTTTTCTTTCAAGACTCATATTAGAAGGACCCTTCCTCTGTAACAACCACCAACAGTCTGACAAAGTGTGTTTCCAATTTGCTCCTCAAAAAAAGCCTGCTGGGTGGAGGTGATATTCCCATTTTATAGGTAGGAGAACAGAGCTTCAAATAGGTGAAGGGGGCTTGGCACTTGTAGCTCAGTGGCTAGCAAGCCAGCCACATACATTGGAGGTGGCCGGTTCGAATCCAGCCTGGGCCTGCCAAATAACAATGACAACTACAACCAAAAATAGCCAGGTGTTGTGGCTAGTGCCTGCAGTCCCAGCTACTTGGGAGGCTGAGGCAAGAGAATCACTTAAGCCCAACAGTTTGAGGTTGCTGTGAGCTGGGATGACATAGCACTCTACCAAGACGACACCTTGAGACTCTGTCTCAAAAAAAAAAAAAAAAAAAGAGGTGAAGGGTTTTGTCTAAGGTTGCCCAGTCTTAAAACACAGAACCAGGACTGAATCTATGTCCAATGACAGTTGTAATGCCCAGAGAAGAAACAGAGCCATATGAAAGGTTGGTATTATTATATTTTTAAAAGTAGTTTTGGGGCCCAGAGAGTTATATTTCTGAGGTCACAGACTAATGAGCCTGGGAGTTTAGGGATAGGGCAAGTGTCTCTGTGAGTGGTCTTCCTGCTGCAGTCCTCCCCTCTCCCAGCCCACTTTAGAATGATGCATTAGGTAAGGTCTTCTGATTCCAGCTAGAGAATCAGGCTTTTTGTCAGAGCTGTAGACCTAGGGGTCTGGAATTTGGCCTGGCTTTATGAGCATTTATGGAAGCGGAGGAGGAAGGATTGGGAAGGAGAAGGGGGATAGAGTCCTGATTGCTCAGTTTGGCATCATGAGAGAGATGGGAGATGGAAGAGGGAGTATCAGAAGGCCAGGGGGTGGGTTTGCAGGAGCTGTGGGGGAAGTGTGTGGCACCAGGGGCAGGGGCTAGGTCCAGTCAGCTCCCACTATTGTCTGACTTTTATGATTATGCCTGCTTCTCCTCCTTCTGAGGGAGAAAGGTGGGAAATAAAATAATGAAGCCGTGAGTAGGTGAGGTGTTAGGGAGACAGCTTGCCAGGGTGGGCAGCACAGATGACTAGCGGGTGGGGAAGGACATGGTGGGAGGCAAACATGCAGATCCTCAGATCTCTGAGAAACGGTGTGGCTCAGCCAGAGTGTGCAGAGCTGCAGGTGGGGTGCTGGGAGGTGATAGCCAAGAGATAGGCGATCCCTTGTAAGAAGGTGATGTGGTCTTTTCCTAGCTGTGGAATTCTCCAAGAATTTTGAAATGTTCTCAGTGAATTTATTTTCAGTGAGATTTCTTTCCAACTGGTTTTTCTAAAAATGTAGAATTGAATAGCACATAATAGCTACCATTTATTAAGTATCTACTGTATGCTCAAAATGGAATACGTTTCACACGCATCAATCCATTTCGTATTACAGTTACTCTACAGCTGTAATGATTCCATTTACAGATGAGGAACCTGGGTTGCAGGGATATGGTGGCTTGCTCAAGGCCCTTCTGCTTTTATTTTATTACTATTTTTAAATTTTTATGATTTAAAATGAAAGAGATGTTCATGGGGAGCCAGAGCCTGTTTAGATAGAACTCACTCAATGCTTTTTTTATTCTGCTTTTTACCAGTACCTGTTCTTCTGCTTAGGAGGTTTGTAGCTGAAAGGCAGGGTCATAGTGGGGACTTGAGAAAGAAAACAAAGTATCAAAGATATACTGGATGCCAAAGAGGGAAGAGACTTTGTTGTACATTCTTGTAGGGACCTTGTTTGGCAGATACCTTTGAGGGGACTCCTAGTATTTTATCTACGTGAGAGCAGTGCTCCGTCTTCAGGGATACAGGCGCTGTATACTCAGCATCTTCCCCCTGCCTGGGTGCAGGCATTTGATACTAGTTGTGCCAATCATAGGATTTCTTCTCCATGGCCACAGTAATTGGCCTGGCACGAGCAAGTGACTTAAACCAGGCCAATCACATCTTTTCCTCATACTGGTTTTTAAAATTGGAGCTCACAATCTTATTTAGTTGTTTAGCAAGGGCAATGATATGTCTTTCTAGACTATCTGCTAGACACATTTTTGTGGAGATACTACCGATTTGAAAGAATTAAACCGACATGCCAATAGATGCAAAAAAAAAGATAGGCAGTTTCTCTCTTTTTCTCCTTCCCAAAGCCCTGATTTTTGTATAAAGAGCTATGCAGTTCTGGGCGGCACCTGTGGCTCATTCAGGGCGCCGGACCCATATACCCAAGGTGGTGGGTTCAAACCCAGCCTTGGCCCAACTGCAAAACAGAAAAATAGCCAAGCGTTGTGGTGGGCGCCTGTAGTCCCAGCTACTTGGGAGGCTGAGGCAAGAGAATCACCTAAGCCCCGGAGTTGCAGGTTGCTGTGAGCTGTGTGACACCACGGCCACTCTACCAAGGGCGATAGAGTAAGACTCTGTCTCTACAAAAAAAAAAGAGCTATGCAGTTCTGGAAACACTGACTCTTCCTGTGTGCACTACTCCAGAAGGGACCACTGTGTCTGGACTAATAAGACACACAGCACATTCCATCCATCTACTATAGGAACTGCCAGGGGGGCAGTACCAAAGCTGATTCAATCAGGGTGTATTAAAGGCTTTTCCTGAATGTAGGCATGTAGTTTCTCTTCTCTATTGAGTGAGAAGTAGGAAGCATGTAGTTACATAGTAAGTAAGCATCCACCTTGGGATCAGCGAGTCAGCCAGTCTTGAAATGAGGTTGATTCTTTTTTTCTTTTTCTTTCCTTCTTTTTTTTGAGACAGAGTCTCTCTCTGTCACCCTGGGTAGAGTGCTATGGTGTCATAGCTCACAGCAACCTTAAACCCTTGGGCTCAAGCAATTCTCTTGCCTCAGCCTCCCAAGTAGCTGGAACTATAGGCGCCCACCACAGCACCTGGCTGATTTTAGAGATGGGGTCTTGCTTTGCTCATGCTGGTCTTGAACTCCTGAGCTCAGGTGATCCTCTGGCCTTGACCTCCCAGAATGTTAGGATTACAGGTGTGGGCCACTGCCCCTGGCCAAGAGGTTGATTCTTGAAAAGGAGAGACAAGCAAAGTTTCTAGGTCTAGCTAGTTCAGTTCTTCCCTGAAGCCCATCTAAGTCTGGATGGGGTCCACGCCCCCCAGTAGTAGTAGTCGTTCAGGGAGTAACCACAAGCTTCTCAACTCACTAGTTGATGCTATTTGAGTCTTGGTTCCCGTCAGCTCAGAAGACAGTTCCATGGCTTCTTCCTTGGCCACCTTTTCATTATATGAATGATTATACTTCTTACCTTGTATTTTTTCCTTCAAAAATATATTTTAAAAAATTTAGTGGAAACTTAAAAACATGTATAAAAGCAGACAGAATAGTGTGGTGCATACATTCTCAACCAGGGTTAAGAAGAGGTCAAAGGAGACAAAAATTGACTCTTGGGGTGGGGGTGAATTAATCTTAGATATTACAATGGTTTGCCACCTTCCAAAGGGTCACAGAACATAAACATATGCAGTGTATCCTTGGTATTGAATTTCGGGGATGGGGGAGTGATCAGTAAAAAAACTGCATAGGCTGTAAGGGGATAATAATGAAAACATAGATTGAGAAATACTAATACTATAATGGTCCTCCTGAGTCCATTATTCAGCTTTTACAGTTATCAACTTACAGGAAATTTTGTTTATATGCCAACCTGTTTCCCTTTCCTTGTTATGTTGAAGCAAATCTCAGAGAACATACAATTTTATCTATAAGTATTTCAGTGTAATCTCTAAATATGAGTTTTAAAAAAGATAGCCACAATATTATCATACTGAAAATGTTAAAAGTACTTTCTTAATATTATGAAATAACAAGCCAATGTTCAGTTTTTAATTGGATATCTAAATCAGATTCAAGTCAGGATCATTGCAATTAATTGCTAGATTTCTCAAGTCTATTTAACATAAGGTTCCCCATGGCTTGTTCTTTTTTTCTTGAAATTTACTTATTGAAGACAGTGGGTTCTTTGTCTGCAGAGTTTCTTACAGGCTGGATTTTGTAGACTGCATTCTTGTGTCATTTAACGTGTTCTTCTGTGCCCTGATTTGTTAATCAGTTTTATTAAAGTATGATTGATATACGATAAACTGCATATGTTAAGGTATACAGTTTTATAAGGTTTTCTATATGTATACACCATGAAACCATTACCACAATCAAGATAGTGAACATATCCACTCCCCCATGGTGTCTTCGTAATTGTAATCGTTCCCTCAGGGATGGCACACTCCCTTAGGAAAACATTTTTACAATTTGTGTCACTATAATTCAGCTTCCATTTCCTAGAGTTTAAGATAGATAAATTCATATAGTACATACCCTTTGGTTTGGCTTATTTCAATATAGATTAATCCATCCTGGTTTTTGTGTAAATAGCTCATTCCTTTTTTTTTTTTTCATAAAATCAAAATATTTATTTTGTTCTGCACATGACACTGTTAAAACATTCCTACTACAGCAATATTGCTCTCCAGGAGCTTACAATCTAAACTAGTCAACATTAATTGTAGACCTGGTGATTAAGGCATTACATCAAATGCAGTCTTTGTATTTTTAGATGTATCTTCTGAAGAAGCAGCTGGAGAGGGCAGGGATCAAAATTAAATGACATGAAAGTGTACCCCTGTCCTTCTGCCCAGCTCCTTATAAGGAATTCCTTGTTGCTAGAACCAAAGACCAGTACCCACCATCTGAAAGGGAATTCCAGACTACCCTACCATAGAAGTAGTGAAGAAACCTTAACTTCTAACCCTTGGGGGGACACAAAGTGAGGATACCCTGTTTGTGGGCAATGTG
>CAUYON010137220.1:0-24481 GCA_963573935.1 Arctocebus calabarensis | reverse complement strand
TCATCAGAATTTCCAGGGTTTGATCTGGCTGACTGATTACTCGACTCTCTGGGAAATCCAGAGTATATAAGTACCAACAGTCAGAATTCATACGTCCCATACAATATGCTGCTCCATTTGGGAAAATTGCATTTAGAAACTATTTCTTCCTGGAAATTCCGGTGTGGGTACCCTTGGTGAGAAGGCTTCATGAAATTCTTACGAGAATAAAAGAAGCTTTGAATTGAGTCAAACGCACTGTAATCCCTAGCAAGCTTCAACAGGGGCACCAGTGCTTTCAGCAGGAGGGTGGTACCACATGTCTTCAAAAGGAAGCATCTCTTGGAGACAAACATGCTACTCTCACTGAGTACAGAAGCTTCCTGCTTGTCAGTTTTTGTCACACTTATGATTGAACATTGCACATCCTTCAAAAGTATGTCCCACTCAGATCTCGGGATAGTGCGAAGATCCCCGGATCCTTGGTTCGCGTCAGGTTGCTGCCGGGAGAACCAAACCTCCAGCAGCTTCTCCGTCCCTTCAAAAAAATGTGCAGCTTCCATCACTGAGACTAGCGAACAACCAACAAGCACAGAAAATCCACTAAATTAAACCTCTTCTCCCGCCGCTGCCGATTGTTCCAGCTCGTTACTAAAGTTCAGGTTCCTTTTTTTTGCTATAATTTTATATTAACTTTTTTTTAAGAAAGGACTAATAAAATTTCCCCGGCTTCTTTTTGTGAGCGAAAGTTGAACGTGAGTCTGTTGGAAATAGAGGCAGATACAGTTCAGTCTCTTGTGGTCGCTGCTTCCCCGTTAGAGAGAGTAGAGCGAGCGCTGGCTAATGTCGCCGGCCACACTGTGTAAGCCGGGACAGAGATTTTTAATTCAGCGAACTGTAGGACTAGAATCTATTCAAAGTTGGCTATATCAGCTATATTGGCTCTGATCCCTGTAAAAGAAAGTAAAGAGAAAAAAATTAGTCAAGTTTAAGGTTCTCTCCTGACCATTTACACCTCAAGAATTTTATTTTCTCTGTGTTCTCAAATGCAGTGAGAACGAGCAGCCCATCACTCAGGCCCTATATAAGATCCAGTAAGAGTTTACTAACCGCCGGTAGGTAACTCACAGAAACAAGTGGAGGATTAAGCAGTGTTCAAAAAGTACATGAGAAAACCACCACAATCACATAACATAATTTGAATCAAAAACTAGAATTCTCCTTTTTTACCTCTCAATTCAAAATAAGTCCATTTGAAGGCATTTTTCTAAATAACTGCCTATGCAAGAAGGTAGTTTAATAGAGATAGTCTCCTATTTCTTAGGAATTTGTATTATTACTACAATAGGTGAAAGCAAGGGCCACTTGTGCTCTTTTATATAATTATCAAGATTTGTGTAGTTGTAAAATTTTAATGGGAGAAAAATTTCCCTAAGCACTCACAGAGTATACACACACACACACACACACACTTTTTTTTTAAATTAAGATAATGTGTACTCTAACTTTTTTTCCCCCTTATTAAAGAATGCCTTCCCAGGGTAACTCTGTAATGAAATTCATCATTTCTGGGCTCTAATTAATAGATGTCAGAGTTTAGAAAAATAATTTACCATTTCATTGAATCTTTTTGATATATTAAGCTAATATTACATGTATTTTAGGTGAAATTATTGAGGCAAGTGTAGACTCACACACAGTTGTAAAAAGTTAAAATAAATACAACAGGATCCTGTATACACTTAACCTGTTTCCAACAAATATTGTAAAAATATTGTGTGTGTGTGCGTATGTATCTATTTAAAAACAAAACTATGGCTATTTTAACTCAATTTTAAAGAGAAGAATACTGATCACAGAGGATACATGTTCAGGTGATACTGTGAGCTGGATTGTGCATTCAAAGGCTGAACTGTCTACTCACAAATCCCATACCTTTTTTATTGACACAATTTGAATCTACAAAGACAAGATATGACAGCTTTCCAACAAGTACTTGATGCACTCTGGAGAATAAGTGTCAGATCAACAACAGCGACTACCTTAGTTAGGAAAAATCCTGAATTCGCAAAACATATTTCACAAAGTCCTTATGAAATAAGTTACATATGACCTGTACCCTTTGCATGGTGCACATTCGGTGAGGTCCCACCAAATATCCTTTATTAAGAGGAGAGTATAAATGTCTTAAGACAACAAATAAATCAGTGAGGTGACGTTTATGTTAACCAGTTTGATGTAAGCATTCCAAATTTTATACAATATCAACATATTTCACCCCATAAATGCATTAATGCACACAGTTATTATTTAATAAAAAGACAATAAAACAGAAAAAATAAGTTATACATGAGAAAGAAAAACCTGTATTTAGGCATCAGATGTTATAATACCTTGGTCTGGAATGCACAAAAATTACCTGGGAAATTTTGAAAAATGCAAAATTGGAATATTTTTTCCCCTTAACAACTAAATAGGCTATTAGTGTGAGATAATTATTACTGCCATCCTTTGATCCATCCTAGACCTACACATTCCTCAAGTCTTTCCCAGTGGCAGTACTTTTCCATGTATACTGTAAACCATGTGTTCACATTGGCATTGGGAGAGAGCTGTTCAGTTTTCCAAACTGAATCAGGGCTTCAATTTCCATGTCCAGATACTAAATGGCAAAATCACTGGGAAATAAGACAAAATCTTTAATACAGTTTGTAGTGAGGCTTCTGCTGAGAAGCATTTCTCTAGAGCAGTAATTTTCAATCAGTGTGCTATAGCCCACTGGTGTGACCTGAAAGGATCTGAGGTGTGTCATGGAAATTTTAAAGATAATTACATTACTTTCAAAAGAAAGAAGTTCAAAGCACAGTAAGTATTTGTTTACTCTTTCTTTTATCAACATAATTTAAGTGTGCCACGGAAGTTGAACTATAGATTCAAATGTGCTGTGAGATAAAAAAAGGTTGAAAATGACTTCTCTAGGGCATACTATAAAACTTACAGATATTAACGAAGCTCACACTGGGAGTTACTGCCGGACCTGCCATCCTAAATTTATAAGCAGCAAGGAAGATACTGCCAGCGCTATGCTCATGAGCACTGTAACACTGAAATGAAAGTGTTGACCTATTCTCGGAAAGAATTCACAATCTGGATGATACAGGGTTCCCCATTCAGGGGTGGGCAGGGACCCTTGTTTCTTAAGCTGGGCCATTAGGTGTAAGCTGGCCTCTTCTGTTGTGGATGCTCTGCTGTTTTGCCCAGAGCTAGAGGAACTGCATTCATTTGTTAATATCCTCATCAACACTGAAAAGGGTCTTCCATCTACCAAGTCCTGGTCAAGTGTAGTTATTATTTTTTTTTTTAGATTTATCATTTGTTTATTGACTTTGTTTTTAAGATTTGTCATTTGTACATTCATAATATATACATTTACATATATATGTATATATAAATTTCTGGAGTCAATAATACTTTTTTTATTGTTGGGGATTCATTATGGGTACAAGATGTGTCACACACTGAGACCCCCCCACCTCCCTCCCTCCTTCTCTCTCTGCTCTCCCTTTTCCCCACCCCACCATGTCATTAATTGTCCTCCGTCAAAATTGAATACATAGAAGTCATGCTTCTCCATTCTTGTGATGCTTTACTAAGAATAATGTGTTTCACTTCCATCCAGGTTAATACAAATGCTGTAAAGTCTCCATTTTTAATGACTGTATAGTATTCCATGGTATACATGTACCACAGCTTAGTAATCCATTCCTGGGTTGGGGGGCATTTAGGTTGTTTCCACATTTTAGCGATTGTAAATCAAGCTGCAATAAATAGTCTAGTGCAAATGTCCTTATGATGGAATTTTTTTTTCCTTCTGGTTAGATGCCCACTAGTGGGATTGCAGGATCAAACAGGAGGTCTAGATAGAGTTCGTTGAGGTTTCTCCATACTTCCTTCCAAAAAGGTTGCATCAGTTTACAGTCCCACCAGCAGTGTAAAAGTTTCCTTTCTCTCCATATTTGTGCCAGCATGTGCAGTTTTGAGATTTTTGTGGTGTGGGCCATTCTTGCTGGGGTTAGATGATATCTCAGGGTGGTTTTGATTTGCATTTCTCTAATAATTAAGGATGATGAGCATTTTAACATATGTTTGCTAGTCATTCATCTTTCTTCTTGAGAGAAGGTTCTATTCATCTCTCTTCCCCATTGATCTATGGGATTGTTGGCTTGGCCAAGTCTAATTCTTAAGACTTTATACCCCTAGACAAGAGACTTCCCACTTGGGTCTTTTTCTCTGCCAGAAGCTCTGGTGCTTTTTATTCCTCTATATTCATCTCTGTCTCTAATAAATCTTGTCTTACCTTTGATCCTTCCATGGGTTCATCAAATCTCTGAGTCCAAGGACCTACCACAGGAAGAAAGTCTGACAACATTGTCATGTTTTTCAGGTTTCTTGGTTTTCCATGGCTTTGGGAGGGAGGTGATTGCAGACTGGTCTTACTGTTGCTTATAACATTGTTCTGTTAATAATGGCAAGGAACCCACACTGAAGATTTTTATTATTCATCTCTCCACATTTTTAAAATTTAAAACTCAGTCCTCACCAGTAACACTTTCTAAATAAATCTCAACTTACCTTGATGATGGAAAATACAGATATCTTCTTAGTATTACATAAACAAGCTACACTTATTTTAACTATGACATTAGTGAGATTATGACTCATCCAAACACGAGGGCTTCCTGAATGTTAATTGACAGAATTTCAAAACTACTTGGTGCATTATCCCTTATCCCCCTGTATATACTTCACTGACATTAAACCCTAGTTATTCTGCCAAAGAAGACTGCAATAAACCCTTGATTGTAACTACAATTAGGAATTATAACCCTTGATCTGAGGCTACAAATACTTTCTTTGAGTCTTTGAGCTAGGTGGTAATATTTAATTTTTGCTCAGGTAAATAACATAACCTACCCCCAATTGCATTATCACAAGTGGTTCCCAAAGATGTGAATGTTATCAATTCTACCATCAAGACTAAGAGTGCCATCAGGTTTTAAATTATTGGATGTCTTACTGCTCTAGAAAGTTGACCTTAATTACAAGTCTCCTATTGTAATTCCTAGTGGAAAAATGACCAGAGAAAAGTGAGCTGTGTACATGATGAGTTGTATCAGATTGAAGCTGAGACCTAATCTTTCCAGCACATAAAGATTAATCTGATGCATACCAAGCATATTGGATTGCTGATATATATAGGTAAGGAAATGGAGATGGGGGAGTTTTCTGGAGCATGTCTGAATATATTTGCCCTAGAAAAGGAATATAGACAGTTGAGACAGATATTTCTGATGCAGAGAATTAAAGATAAGAATATTAATCTAGTTATTTCACTTTTTACTCTCTGTTGTATTGATGTGATTTTTTTTTTTTTTGAGACAGAGTCTCTCTTTGTTGCCCTTGGTAGAGCGCCATGGCGTCATAGGTCACAGCAACCACAAACTCTTGGGCTCGAGTGATCTTCTTGCCTCAGCCTCCTGAGTAGCTGGGACTATAGGTACCTGCCACAATGCCCAGCTATTGTTTTTAAGAGATAGGGTCTTACTCTTGCTCGGGCTGGTTTCAAACCTGTGAGCTCAGGTGATCTACTCACCTTGCCCTCCCAGAATGCTAAAGGGGGCTTACAGGCGTGAGCCACCACACTTACCTACCACACCTGGCTTAATGTGTTCTTATTTCTATTGTTGAGATGGTGCACAGTAGCCATTAATTGTTAATTAACATGCCAGTCAAAGAAAATGATAGTTAGATATCAAAATGTAAAATCCTGGAACACACCCGAGATCTGATTCACAATAACATAGATATTATGAATGCATAGTTAATGTTCATAATTTTTATGCATTTTCTGCACAGATTTTGTACTAAGAAATTCAGCATTAAGACTTTCCCTTTATTTGTGAGTTAATAAGGGCTTGAGATTTTGAACAAAAGTACATGTGGTTTACTTATGGGAGGGATCTCTTATTAAACTGTTTTACCAAAATCAGTGCTTTTTGAAGGAAATAAAAAGAATTGAAGTGAGAAACAATACAAAAGACAATTATAACACTGTTGTGCTGACAACTAAAATTGCTATGACAATACAGCATTGGTAAAATTTTAGCTTAAAATTTTCTGTTGCCATTGCTAATTGACTGTGTAGCTCAAGCCCCCTCTTCAACAGGGAAAAATAAGAAACCTGGTCAAATATTTTAAAATCTGCCAAGTATAATGGGAAAAGTAATAGTTACTCTGAAATCACAAAAAAGCATATAATGTCTCCTCCTATATTGTTTGAAAAGAAACTTTTTCAGAAAAGACTTTTATACATAACCAATATTTTTATTGTATAAAATACTGAAATTAATAAGTTATAAAATAATTAGAAATATTACAAAAATCAAAGTAAATAGAATGTAAATAAATGAGGCCTATTAAATCATGTAGATAGATAAACAAACTGAGGGGCAATTAAGCCACAAAAACTTATGCCTGAGAGATAACTAGGGCACACGGAGTGATGTAAAAGTCAGCTTCTATGTGAGTAAGGAAAAAAGCCTCCAAGACAAGCAGAGCTAGTCTGGAGTCCACATGAGTGGGAGAGCTGGGTAGTTACTATCTAAAAAGAATTTAGAGGATCAGGGCATATCTGAGGCAGAAAAAAAATGAGTTTGTCCAGCACAGACAGTTAAAAAAGAAGAAAGTAAGCAAAAAAATTCTGAATCCGTAGAAACAAGAGAAAGTCAAACATTGGAAATAACCATTTTTTTAAAAAAATTAAAAGGACCCCTTCTCTAAATGAAACTCACATCCCAACAAAAATGGGTCATCCTGAATGGAGAATACCAGAAAAAGCATTCTGATCTTCAAGCTTCCTCCAATGTAGTCATATCTGTAACTGTCAATTCAGGAAAAATCAAAGCTTCACAGAAGAATAGAGACATCAGGGAACTCTCAAAATAGCTGTCATAATAAAGCAAACAGTCAAAACGTTATATCTGATTAAAATACAATAAGTCAAATATGAAGCAGAGAAAAACTATAACTTACTCTTCCCAAACTAATTATTATTGAACTTCATTTGTAGAAATGAAATAATTTTCTACTTAAAAAGTGAGTATAAAATTAATGGTTAAAAAAGCATGAAATAAAAACAATTGGCATAACTTCATAATGAGAATAAGAAGTGAAAGACACTATCATCTTATAAATGGTGATTAAATCAAATGCCCCAAAATAGCTATGGAAACAAAACTAAGAAAGAAATAAAAAAAGATGCAAAGATATAGAAATATAATAAAGGCAAATCCTGATGTGCACTAATTGGATCTCAGAAAAAGAAAAACAAAACATAGAAGAGAATTAATGTTTTAAACTATGATAAAAAAAGAATTCTGGAAAAAAAGGTCCTGAAACTACCAGTTGAACACAATGAATGTATAACTAGAGAAACTGACAATCAACTCTGTTACATATCCTAGTAAATTTTTAGACCTTAAAGAAATTAAGAAAAGTACCTAAGAAAGCCCTGCATACAAAAAAATTGAATTTTTTAGCAGGAAAAAAGTAACACTTGTTGGAATTAGGCATCAGGAAAGTGATGGAAAAATTAAATCCTTTATTATATTTCTATATCTTTGCATCTTTTTTTATTTCTTTCTTAGTTTTGATTCCATTTGATTCAATTGTTTTGAACATCATTCAAGAAACTCAAAGGAAAATAAGTTGGAATCAACAATTTTGTATCTAGGCTGTAAAGCAATAGAAAAAATTTTACACATTCAAAAACACCTGCAATGATGTAAGTATGAAACTTCCCTGAGCAATGTGCTAAGGGATAGATTTCAACGAAACGAAAAGTGGTTAGGCAAACATTTGCTAAAGGATTGCCAGAAATAAACATAATTATTTTTAAGACAAAAAACTTATGACAAGAATGAAAAAAACAAACAAAACAAAAGTGTCGTATATTATGCCAGAAGGTGGAATCAGAAGAAAAACATAAAATGGGAAATTAGAAAAACATTGATTGTTCAATAGGTGTACCAAATCAGTTCATTGATACTTGGATAAGGAGAAGAAAAAGTAAATTAGTGAAAAGGTATAAATTAACTCATAAATTTTATTTTATTCATTTATTTATTTATTCACTTATTTATTTATTTTGTTGAGACAGTGCAATGGCGTCGTAGCTCACTGCAACCTCACACTCGGGCTGTGCCCATCCTGCTGCCTCAGCCTCCGAAGCCGCTGGGATTACAGGCGCTCACTTCTGCGCCCGGCTAGGTTTTTCCATTTTTCCATGAGTCAGGGTCTCACTCTCACACAGACAAGCCCGAACTCCTGAGCTCAAGCAGTCCTCCCGCCTTAGCCTCCCACCGTGTGGGATTACAGGTGTAAGCCACCGCGCCTGGCTAACATTTATTAATTTATTTTTTTTGAGACAGAGTCTCACGATGTTGCCCTCAGTAGAGTGCTGTGGTGTCACAGCTCACAGCAACCTCAAACTCTTGGGCTTAAGAGAATCTCTTGCCTCAGTCTCCCAAGTAACTGGGACTATAGGCGTCCACCACAATGCCAGGCAATTTTTTTTTTTTTTGTCGTTGTCATTATTGTTTGGCAGACCCAGGCTGTGTTTGAATCCGCCAGCCCCCTTGTTATGGTTGGCACCCTAGCCACTAAGCTCTGGGTGCCACGCCTACATCATAAATTTTAACACTGAAAATAAACTAGTTGAAGGTTAACTAAAGGAAAAAAATAAAATCAGGATATTATAAGGGATGTTAAAAGGAAAGTAACTGCTAGAATAATAATAAACCTTTTCATTGCTTCTAAAATACAAAAATAACAATGAAAAAGTGTAGAGAATAATGCACCTGTATCTCATTCTGTATCATACACATCATACACACGGACACACATGCAGAGTAAATATAAAATAATATGCATAGTAAGGATAAAATAAAATAATATGGCAGTATTCGGTGTGGTCTTATCAGTCATATTAATAAATATAAAGACTAGCAAAAGGAATCATATTAGTTTCAAGGGCAAATTGCAACTCTACATGGTACACTATGGTGCTAGAACTGCATGTCAGTTTAATGAGGGCACTTATTTTGTCCTGTCAAAATGTCTAAGGTCATTAAAAGGACCTCAGAGGGCTCACTGGCCCTCTTTCTCCCATGTTATGATATGCAAGAAATAAATGTTTCTTGTTGAAACCACCCAGTCTTTGGTAATTTGTTACAGTAGCCAGAGCTAAGACTCATGGGAAACAAATACCTATATAAGAAATGATTCAGAAACGAAAGAAACGGAGGGAGGGAAAGAAAGCCAAGTGGAGAAAAAGAGGTCTGCGGGCATGGCAGGCAAATGAAAACACCTGTACTAAGCAAGCAACTTTGAAACCTTTCTTCAACTAAAAAAGCCTGAGGTCTCAGTACATCAAAGCAGACAAATAAGGCTCATTTATGATACAAAAGGACATAATTAACAATCAAAATGTAGGAAGTATGTGTAGCTATGCATCACAGTAATTGTAATTGTACTGCAGAAATTGTACTGTAGAAACTAAAGGATATACAAGGAGAAATAGAAGAAAACACCAGGAAAGGTTAACACTCCTTTTACTTTTGTGTTAAAATAGCTGAAGGAGGCAAATAGGTAAGCAAGCATCTTATAAGATCTACTCACCATCAAAAAGGTAGGTAATGTGGTGAAATATCAAATACTACACTCTGATAATAGAGAATATTCCTTCTCCAGAGTAAATAGAACACATGTAAAATGTGTCATATAGTAAGGCACAGACAGAAGCTAAGTAAGTTCAGCAAAGTGGAATTTTAAACACAATACTCTCCGATCAGAATTCAATAAACTAGAACTCAATAACAAAATTGAAAAGACCTTTAACCTGGAATTTGATTAGTTTTTGTTAGCTTAGGTTTACTGTGGTAGAATTATATACAGTAAAATACACTTGTTTGAGGTATACATTTCCATGATGCTCTCAAGTATTGTGACAAAAGTTAAATTTGATAAAGTCCAATGTATCAAATTTATCTCATATGTTTCAGATATTTTGTATCCTAAGACCTTTTTCTCTAACCAATAGTTGCAAAGGTATATTTTATTTTTATTTTAGTTTTATTAGTTTTTAAAATATCTGTCATTAAGTGATGCACTTTTTTTAATACTTGTAGCTCTTATGCCTATGACTTCATGCTAACTTTTGGAGATCATTTAAGGTACAGATAGAGTTTCATTATTTTTCATATCAACATCTACGTGATTCAGCGCCCTTTTCAGAAAAGTCGTTCCACAATCTACTGAACTACCCTGCTACTTTTGTCAAAAATCAATGGACAACACACGTGTGGGTCTATAGCTGAAGCGATCCTCTTTTTGGTTCCTGTCCTTCTTGATCTTCCTTTTTTCACATTTTATTATAACTATCAAGACAAAACTCGGTGACATTTTCACACCTTGCTTAGACATCTTTGCTAGATTACTCAGTTCAGTAATTATATTTTTTGCGTTCCACCTTTCTGTAGGGGACATTTTTGTTAAACATTCGTTTGCTACATAAAAAATATTTTTCTTCTTTCGGTTGCCAGTAAGATTTTTCATACTTTCTTTTAAGCCCTCATCTGTCATCTTCTCAACTCTTACAAAATTTTATTTTTTTCAAGGATCTTGATGCTTTCAGAAACACTATCTTCAAACCCCACTCTAATATTGTAGGTTATATGTTTTTTTGTTTAGGTTTGCGTTTTACTGCCTTAAGAGCCCCTCTCAGAACCATTATCTATCGTTATATAATAATTATCTATAGCTATGTAAACAACTGCCTGAAAACATAGGGACTTAAAACAGAAAGCATTGATTCTCTGAGATTTCTGAGGTCAAAAATGCAGAATGGGCTTCACCGAGTGATACTGACTCAGAGTCTCATGTGTGGTTGCTGCTCAGCTGTTGGCCAGGGCTGCAGGCATCTAAACAGGACAGGAAGATCTTTTTCCAAGATAGTTCCCAAGGGGCTTGGCAAGAAACCTCACTTGTTGTTTTTTTTTTGGCCATGTAGGACACTCCATAGGTCTAACTGGCCTGCCACAGAGTGAGTGATCTGAGGGAGAGAAAGGAGGAAGCCACCATACCTTCCATGACTTAGTATTTCAGCCTCCCCTATAATTTATTCATTAAATAAGGAACTGATGAAAAAATGCAAGTAAATTACCCTGGAACAAAGTATTGTCCCTGTCAGTAGCAGATTTCTTGTCAGAGTCCAGATAAAAAACGCCTTTGCCTTTATGTGATACATTTTGCTTCACGTAACTTTATTTTTGCATAAATTTGTTTTGTCTATAGTCCCATCTTTAAGTGTCAAGAGGCCGGAATACACCTCTTATGTGGAATTTTTCAATTGTCAGTAATAAACTTTGAAGCCCAGACATTTAAAAGTAATAATAAATAAATAAATAAATAAATAAGGAACTGAGTCCAGTACATACAGAGGGCAGAGGAGTAAAGCTTCACTGACTAATGGGAACAGGGTCAGAGAATTTTGGCCATATTTTAAAACAACCACAAAGCAGAAGGAGGAATGGTTCATATTTTTCACATATACTGGACAGACTGAATGACATGGTAGAACATCAGGGATATAACTGGATAGAGTGCCATGGCCATATGGACAACAGTTAACTTATTTGGGGGGGTGCCATACTGATATAGAGGACCTTGGAAATAAGATAGTAGAGTTTGGGGTAGACAATTAAAATGAGCATTAGATTAAAAAGTATTATTTCTTTTAACTCAAATCCTTAAAGCTATTTCAACTTGCTTTCTTAGGAAATATTCATGATGAAGGGCAACATGCATTTTCTCTGTTTCCGTCTTTAATTTTTTTTAAGCTCAAATGCATCACTGAATAAAAGAGTAAAGGACACAGAAAAGTAATAGTTGGTAAACAAAATCTGTTAGTTCATTTTGATATACTCTATTTTATATTTCTCCCATTAGTGTTCTATGAACAGTGAAATACCCAAGGTTAGCATAGTTTGAGCAAAAATTGTACAGACTACCCATTCATAGTGGAAATGATGATAATACTAGAGATAGCCTAATGTATCAAGTTGAATAATTATGTACTGAACACTCGGAGAGGCAATTTATATGCATTGCCTCATTTAATTATCTCCCAAATCACGTGAGATCAATTCAACAAGAAAATATTTTCCTTATGAGAATTACTTTTTGGATGATGGCAATATATTATATATGGATATATATCCAATTTTTCCAAAGTTTATGAGAGCATTGGGCTTGTGACTTATTTTATATCCACTTATTATTATTAGGCCTTAATTGAATAAAGGACTACTTTATTATTATTATTATCCATTGGTTGTTGTATTTGCCCAATCTCGTATAACCAAAATATGTTTTCCACTATTTTCCAGGAAGTGAAAACTAAACAATTACATAAATATTTGTACAATGAGAAACTCTACTTTTCTAGTGTTTGAACTGTGTATTGTTAATTTAGTTATCTTAATTTTGATCTAATTTTCCCTATATAAAAATAATAGTAAAACTTGTTTTCCTATTATTGTTTATTTTTCTATTATTTTTAATTCATTGACCAAGCAATGCTAGTGTCTTTTTGAAAATTATTACTCTTTCTATAATTGTCTTAATACATAGTATATAAGAAAATGTTTACAAAGTATAAACCATTATTCAAATATAAAACACTATTAAGGTGTCATTGTAGCCTTGCTGTGATGTAAGTGGGGAAATATTTTTCAATATTGTTTTTCTTATGATTGGAAGTTATGTATTAATCACAGACTTCAGAAAATATGAAAAGTGGACTCAAAAAGAAAATGTCTAGAAATTACTAAGGTTAATTATCTCTAATAAGTTTATGGTTACATTGATATATATATGATTAAATGAATACATACACATTTTTAAAGATCATACTACATAATATTTTATTCAAGGTTTTTAGGTTTTTATTCCCCTGCACCATTAAATACTTTTCAAAACATAATTTATAAAAACTATAATATATTCTTGAAAAACATATGCAATCTTTCATTTGATTATTTTCCAGTCATTGAAGTTATAACTGATGAAACTTGAATCTCTTAAGCACAGTGAGAATATATTTTAAAAGAATTCGAGGTGTTGATATTTGAATGCAGTGGGATGCCTTCCTAATATATTTCTCAAGAGAATTCATCTGCCTTCTTTAAGATTGGCCATCTGTGTCCCCAAGGTTCTATTTTTCAGTTGAAAATGTTTTAATATCTAGCTACCAATTACAATTGCACTATCATAGTACCTGAGGCATTTAATCATACACGATTCTCCCCTCTTTGCCCAACTGTATCTGAATTATCTTGGTGAGAAAAAAAATCGTTATTCTCAGCATGGTTGCAGTAAAACTAGTGGAAAAAAAGTAATATAAAAGATCAAGTAGAAAGGGTGTGGGAAGTGCAATAGAAATAGCACTTGGATTTAGAGGAAAGGTTTCTATTCCCTGCTGAGCATTGAAATATTCCTGTACCCTTGGGAAAGTCGCTTAAATTTTCTAGACTTTTTACTCCTTATCTGATAATTTATTTCAAATAGTAATTTTAACTGGGAAAAAATTTAATTTATCCTTAGAGGAAATAAATTCCATAATAGATACAATCTTATTTTGAAATGATATAGCTAGAGTCAGATAAAAATTATACAAATTAATTCTGTATACTTGGCTAAGTACGCCACTGTGGTTTTTATAGTTACAGTATGGGTTACTTGAGATGATTTGTTCACATATGTGGTTAGAGTTCATAACCTTTTTCTAAAAATTGTTTTTCTAAACATTAACTTTTTCTTCCCTACATACACCTCAGTATGTTTTTTGTAAAATATACAATAAATGCTCATGTAAATTTATTTTTCCTATAACATTTCAAATATATTTTTATTTTTAAACAGTCAATTTTTATTGATAAGAAGTATGTTTAAATTGGAAATTACTTTGGAAAAAATTTACATTTTTATAGTACTGAGGCTCATATAGGTGGAATTTTAAAATTAGTTAGGCCAAAAGCATCTCTTAGAATCTGATATTTTCACCGCTTACTAGATACGCTAAGCAGCCAGGACTCTGTTTGCCACTGGGGCTTGTAAAAATAAATGTATAGAACTAGCTCAACTTATAATGTAGAGTAGAGAAATAAAAGGGAATTTTCCCAAACACATATTAAAATATATTAAGCATGCTTGATATTGGCCCTGGAAAAATATTGAAATCAAAGAAACAGAAATCAAAATCTATTAACCAAAACAAATCTGATGTTCATAGGAAACAATAATGAAATCCTAAAAATTGAGATTAAGGCACTCAATTAGGTGCTTGGGTCTGAAACAAAATTATATGTTTTTCACCCACATCGTGACAAATGAATTTGAGGGGAATCAAAGATAAAACAAGAATATTCATGAAATTTACAATGAAACATCATTATTAATTTTAAGGTGTTTTTAACTTAATTTTTATTAAATCATAACTGCATACATTTATGGGGTACAATGTGATGATTTGATATAAAATGTAGAATATTTAAATCAAACTGATTATGTTAACCACCTCCTCACTTATTTTGTGGTAAGACATTTATAACATACTTTTAGTTGTTTTGAAATGTATCCTTGCATCAGGTATGTTAGGTGAGATCCCCAAAATGCCTTCCCTCTACTTACCCTCTCTTCTCCCCTCCCTTCTTTCTTTCTGGACCATTTTTGTGTTTTATCATTCATATGTATGTGGAAATGATTATATATTTGTTTCATAATAGTATCAAGCACATTAGATACTCCCCCCCCATTCTTAAGATACTTTTCTAAAAAGAATAAGTTCTAGCTCCATCCAGGTAAACATAAAAGATATGAAGTCTCCATCTTTTTTATGACCCCATAGTATTCCATGGTATACATACACCACAATTTGTTAATATATTCATGTCCCATTTGATGGGCATTTGGGCTGCTTCCACAATTTGGCAATTAAAATGGTTGTTATTCATATGAGTAGGTATCTGGTAATGGAATTGCAAGATCAAATGGTTAGTCAACTTTTAGTTTCTTGAGAATTCCCCATATTTTTTTCCAAAAAGGCTACATTAGTTTGCAATCTCACCACCAGTGTGGAATTGTTTCCTTCTCTCCATTTCCATGCCAACATCTGCAGTTTTGGGATTTTGTGATGTGGGCTAATCTTTTTTTTTTTTAAATTTTTTTTTTTAGAGACAGATTTTCACTTTATCACCCTAGAGTGCCATTGTGGTGTCACACAGCTCACAGCAACCTCTAGCTCCTGGGCTTACGCGATTCCCTTGCCTCAGCCTTCCTAGTAGCTGGGACTATAGGCACCCGCCACAATGCCTGGCTCTTTTTTTGTTGCAGTTCTGCCAGGGCCAGGTTTGAACCTGCCACCTTTGGTATATGGGGCTGGCACCCTACTCACTGAGCCACGGGTTCTGGATGTGGGCTAATCTTATTGGAGTTAGGTGATATCTCAAAATGGTTTTGTTTTATATTTCTTTGGTGATTAAAGATGATGAGCATTTTTTTATGTTTATTGTCCATTCACCTGTCATTTTCAGAGAAGTTTCTGTTCAAGTCAGTTGCTCACAAAGAAATAGGGTTGTTTGTTCTTTTCTTATTGATTAATTTGAGTTCTCTGTGTATCCTAATTATCATACCTTTGTTGGAAACATAACTACAAAAATCTTCTCCCATTCTGATGGCTGTCTGTTTGCTTTACTTACTGTGCTCTTGTCTGTGCAAAGGTTTTTAGTTTGATCAGATCCCATTTGGTGGTGCTTCAATCATCACGGTGGTCCTCTTCATAAAATATTTTCCCAGGCCAATTTATTCAAGCATTTTCCCTGCTCTCTCCTCTAGTATTTTTATATTTTCATGTCTTAAGTTTAAATCTATTATCCAATGAGAATTGATTTTTGTTCATGGTGAAAGGTGAGGGTCCAGTTTCGTTCTTCTATAAGTCTCCAGCCAGTTCACCCAGCACCATTTATTAAATAAGGAATCTTTTTTCCCAATGTATGTTTTTGTTAGTCATATCGAAGATCAAATGATGATATGTGTCTGGGTTCATCTCTTGGTCCTCTATTCTGTTCCATACATCTACATCTCTATTTTTGTGCCAGTACCATGCTGTTTTCATCCCTATAGATTTGTAGTGTAACCTGAAGCCTGGTACCATGATGCTTCCTGATTTGTTTTTATTTCTAAGAAATATCTTTTTATTCAAGGTTTTTTCTGATTTTATATAAAATGAAGTATTATTTTTTAAGTTCTTTTAAGTAAGACATTGATGCTTTGATGGGGATTGCATTAAATCTATAGATTGCTTTAGGAAGTATGGACATTTTAACAATGTTGATATTTCTCAACCGTGAGCGTTGTATGTTTCTCCATTTGTTAGATATTCAGCTATTTCTTTTTTCAGGGTTTCATAATTTTCATTATAAAGATTTTTCATGTCCTTTGTTAGATAAATTCCCAGGTATTTCATCTTCTTTGGCACTACTGTAAGGAATAGAGTCCTTGACTGTATTTTTGGCTTGACTATTGTTGATATATACAAAAGCTACTGATTTGTAAGTATTGATTTTGTATCTTGAGGTACTGCTACATTCTTTGATCACTTCTAAAAGCTCTGTAGTTGAGTCCCTGGAGTTTTGGAGGTATAAGATCATGTCGTCCACAAACAGTGAGAATTTTACCTCCCCTTCACCCATTTGATTTCCCTGATCCTCTTTTCTTGCCTGATTGCAATGGTTAGGACTTCTATTAGTATGTCAAATAGCAGTGGTGACAGTGGGCATCCTTGTCTAGTTCCAGATCCGAGTGGAAATGTTTTCAATTTTACTCTATTCAATATAATATTGGTTGTGAGTTTGCTATATATGTCCTTTATTAGTTTAAGAAATGTCTCATCTAAGCCTATTTTGTAAAGGTTTTTAATCAGGAAAGATGCTGGATATTATCAAAACCTTTTTGTGCATCAAATGATAACATCATATGGTGTTTGTTTTTTATTTTATTTATGTGGTGTATTATATTTATAGATTTAGGTATGTTGAAGCAGCCTTGTAACTCTTGTAAAACCAATTTGAGCATCATGCATAATTTTTTTGATGTATCGATGAATTCTGTTTGCTAGGATCTTATTGAATATTTTTGAATCGATATTCATTAATGATATTGGTCAATAGTTTTCTTTCTTTCTTGGGTCCTTTCCTAGTTTGGGGATCAAAGTGACTTTTGCTTCATAGAATGTGTTGGGGAGGATTCCTTCTTTTCCTATGTTTTGGAAAAGGTTATGTAATGTAGGTAATAGTTCCTCTTTAAAGGTTCGGAAGAGTTCTGATGTGAAGCCACTGGTCCCAGACTTTTCCTTTTTGGAAATTTTGTATAGTTGATGCTATTTCAGTGCTTGATACAGATCCATTCAAAATTTCTAATTCTTTCTGGTTGAGGTGGCATGCTTCCAGGTATTGGTCCAATTCCTCCAGATTTTCACATTTCTCACAATAGAGTTTTTTTGCAGCAATCATTGAGGATGTTTTAAATCCTGTGTTATCTGTTGTTATTTCTCCTTTATCTTTTTTGATTGACATTATTAGAGTTTTCACTTTTCTATTTCTGGCAAGGCTAGCCAAAGGTTTATCAATTTTATTAATGTTTCCAAAGAACCAATTTTTTTCTTTGTTGATCTTCTGAATTATTCTTTTGTTTTTAATTTCATTTAATTCTGCCCTAATTTGGTTATTTCTTTTCTTCTATTGGGTTTGGGGTTGGAGTGTTCTTTCTTTTCCAATTACTTGTAATGATCCATTAAGTTGTTGACTTTCTCTTTCTGTTTTCTTGATGAAGGCTTCTAATGGTATAAATTTCCCTCTTATGACTGCCTTTGCAATATCTTACAGGTTTTGATAATTTGGGTCTTATCTTTTTGTTCCAAAAATTTGATGATTTTCTTCTTAATCTTGTCTTTGACTCAGCTATCATTCAGCCTAAGGTCAGTTAGTTTCTATGAATTTGTTTGAGTATCAAGATATGTTGCTGTGGAATTAAACTTTTATTCTATACTGGTCCATGAAGATACAAGGAATCATTTCATTCTTTTAAATTTGTTGAGGTTAGACTTATGTCCTAAGATATGGTCGATTTTGGAGGATGATCTGTGAGTTAATGAAAAGAATTTGTATTCAGTTTTATTAGGATAAAATGGTCTATAGATGTCTGTTAAGTCCATTTGTTCTAGGGTCATTTTAAAACCCATTATTTCTTTGTTTAATTTCTTGTTGGATGATTTATCCAGAACTAACAAAGGGGTGGTAAAATCTCTGTTATAGTGCTATAAGATATCAAATTGTTCATATCTATTAGGGTTTCTTTATATAAATCGAGGAGCATTCAGGTAGTGTAGATCAATTTTAGTTATTGAAATCTCTTCTTGTTGAGTGCAAATATGCACTGTCCATCCTTATCTTTCCTTGCCTTTGATTTTTTTACCTCCTATTGTACCTGTAAATCAAATTGCAACCCCTGATTTCTTCTGATTTCCATTTGCCTGTATTATAGATGTCCATCCTTTCATCCTGAGTCTTTTTTTATCCTTTGAGGTAAAATGAGTCTCTTGTAGGCATCAGATACCTGGCCTGAGCTTTTGTATCCAGTCAGTCAACCTGTGCCTTCTTAGAGGACAATTTAAGCCATTCATGTTAATTGAGATAATTAATAAGTATGATAGTGTTTTGGCTGTTATGTCTTTCAAAGGTCCAGTGCATATTTTTAATCCTTTTACCATTATAGAAGTTAGGTTTTGTTTGATAAATTCTGGGTGAGTTTACTTTGCTAGTAAACTATTGTGCTGGTTATTATGGAAAATGGGTCTGAGTATTTCTTGGAGAGCTGATTTAGTTATGGCAAATTTCCTCAACATGTGTACATCCGTAAAGTATTTGATGTCTCCATCACAAATGAAACTCAGTTTAGCCGGATATTCGACCTTGGGTTGAAAGTTGTTTTGTTTTAGAAGATTGAAGGTTGATGACCATTTCTTCTGGCTTGAAAAATTTCAGCTGAAAGCTCTGCAGTCATTCCAATATTTCTCCCTTTGTAAGTAATGCTTTTCTTACATCTGGCTGCTTGCAGAATTTTCTCCTTCTTATCACTTTGGCAAAGTTAATTACAATGTGTCTAGCAGATGTTTTATTTGGATTCAGCGTTGCTGGGGTTCTGAAACTACCTATCTGAATTTCTGTATCTCTTGCAATGCTTGGGAAATTCTCCTCCATAATATCTATAAGTATGCGTCTGTGCCTTTAGAACCATCCTTTTCTCCTTTAGGAATTCCTACAAGTCAGATGTTTGATCTTTTGGAATGATCTGGCATCTTTCTCAGGGAATACTCTGTTCTTGTTTTCCATTTTTCTGGCTCTTTTAAAACTTGGGATCAAAGTGTTGCCTCCTTCTGCCTGTTCAGCTCTATTACTGAAATAGTAGAATATTGAGATATTTGACTGTATTTTTAAGCTCCTTGAATTGCTTTTTCACTTCCTTGAGCTCTGCTACATCTTTTCTAATTATGTCCTTATTTTTGGTGACTTTATCTTTGAATTCATTAATTTCTTGAGACAACTTTTGAACTACTCTTTGGATTTCTATTTCTGTCTTTTCTACATTCTATTCATCTTGTTTATCATCCATATTCTGAATCTATTTCTGACAATCCAGCCATTTGTCTATGAATGACATCTTCCATTCTATCTCCTTTGTCATTCTTTGCTGGAGTTGATCTACTCTGATTATTCATGTTTCCAGAGTTCTTCCACTGGTTCTGCCCATGAGTATTTTCCACAATTTGGCAATTAAAACTGGTAGGGTGAGATTGGACTAGGGGTCACAGAAAGTGGAGTTAACCAGCCCCTTACCAATGAGCTGGGGTTTGTGATTGTAGTTTTTTCCTTACAGCCTTACATAGGTCCCTTTCAGAGCTACAGCCAGAGACTCTGAGAACCTGTTTGGTCATAATGCGCAAGCTGGCTCTGTCTTGAAGGCAGCCAGCCTCTACCCAATTCTAATGAGTCATGGTATTAGGCTGAAATCTCAGCTAGGGAGGGATACAAGCAACTGTAGTTCTCCAAACCCCACCAGTGACAGGTAGAGGAGAAGGAATATGTCCTTTCCTGCCAGTTGGCCATCTTCATCCTCTTCCATTTAAGGTATTTTTAACTACTATTACTATGGTGTCAAATTTTTTTCCTAGTAAACCACCAAATAATAAAAATACAAAAAGAAAAAAATAGTAGATTTCACATCAAAATTAATAATCAAAATGCAAGAAAGGAACAAATATAAGAGAAGAAAAACTGAAGAACAAAGGACAAATAAACACATGTAATATATTTTAGTCAGATATATTTCATGTGTTTCTTTGCCTTTTGTCTATTTTCTAATTATTTAATTTCTATGTCATTTCTCCCTTATCACATATCAACTTTTAATATTTGTTTATAGAATCTCCTTATTTGTTAGAGTTGTTAAACTGATTGTTCACATATGATACTGGCTGTGATGCAGTGGCTTTCTTCTAAGCAAATTGTTAATAAACAAAAAATATGAGATACAATTTTATCTGCAAAATTTCTATTAGAAGTTATGTGGAACACTATCACAAATTATATAAACTTTCTTTAAGCCCATTTATCATCTAAAGAGTTCAAATTCCATGGTCTTTGCTCTAGTCTAGTTTCATGCCACCCTTCCACTGGCTATCATCCCATGACTCGTCCAGGGAATAACCAAGGCCCCCTTTATGTGAAATTAAAATGGGCAAGTGTGTAAAATTGTGGTTATAAGCATGTATTGAAATAGTCTATATTATTAAAAAATCGGAATCAACTTAAATACCCCCCACTGCTTTTTGTTAAATCATAGCTGTGTACATTAGTGCAATCATGGAATACAATGTGCTGGCTTCATATACAATCTGAAATATTTTCATCAAACTGTTCGACATAACTTTCATGGGATTTTCTTACTTATTGTATGAAAACATTTGTATTCTGCATTTAGTAAGTTTCACCTGTACCCTTCTAAGATGCCCCGTAAGTGTGATCCCACCATTTACCCTCTCTCCATCCATCCTTCCCCCTACCCCCCATGCCCTTTTCCCCATATTCTTGTGCTGTAATTTGGTTATGCCTTCATGTGAAAGCTATAAATTAGCTTCATAGCAGGACTGAGTACATTGGATCCTTTTTCTTCCATTCTTGAGATACTTTGCTAAGGAGAATATGTTCTAGCTCCATCCATGTAAACATGAAAGAGGTAAAGTCTCCATCTTTCTTTAAGACTGCATAATATTCCATGGTATACATGTACCACAATTTATTAATCCATTTGTAGGTCGATGGGCACTTGGGCTTCATGACTTAGCAATTATGAATTGGGCTGCAATAAACATTCTGGTACAGGTAACTTTGTTATAATGTGATTTTTGGTCTTCTGGGTATATACCAAGTAAAGGAATTATAGGATCAAATGGCACATCTATTTTTAGATCTCTGAGTATTCTCCAAACGTCCTTGCAAAAGGAACGTATTAGTTTGCCTTCCCACCAGCAACATAGAAGATAGGAGACTGGTTAAATTAATCATGATGCATTTCCAAAAGCAAATTATATTATATTATTATATTGGTCAAAATGATTGCAATAAATTTGTATATTCATAAGCAGGCTAAGATGTCTACAATATACATTTGCAATGTTTCTATTTATTTATTTTTTAAATTTATTGTCTGTATTTTTAAAAAGCCCAGTTCTAGTTCCTTCTGTTTTTCTTTATAAATGCCACTTTCAGAAAAGCTCAATTAATATAAAAATATATATATTTATAAACACATTAAAATATAAATAAATCCTGTCACTTTTGACATATATGTTGCTGTTAGAATTTTTCTATAAATAAGTTTTAAATTATTATAATCAATTTATGGGTATAGGAAATCATTTTAAAATGAAGTAATAAATGTTGTAAGTTAATAACTTATAAAATAATACAACATAAAATATGTTAAAACTGATCAGGTCATTTATATAAGTAAATACAAATTTTGAGTTGAGACTAATATAAGATTTAGTTAATTTATAATTACCAAATTACAAATAATTTGTAATTTTAAGGGTGGGGGCCAAGATGGTGGACTATATAAGATTGTCCGCACCTGCCAAGGTTCTATGCTCTGTGTAGATGCCCTCTATGTTCCCACAACCTGTGCAGACATCTGCTAAGGTGGGGGCCAAGATGGTGAGACTAATATAAGATTTAGTTATTTGTAATTACTAAATTACAAATAATTTGTAATTTTGAGGGTGGGGGCCAAGATGGTGGACTATAAGCAGCCTGCAGTTGCTGTTTTCAGGGGAGGATCAAAGGTTGTGGGCAGAGTTTCAGCTGCTAATGGCTGATGGGCTCTCAGAGAAAGTATTACGAACCATCAGAGAAACAACTAGAGTACCCAAAGTAGGGAGCGGGAGTTGGGATGTTCCACTTGCAAGATCAAAAGATGCCTGGAAAAAGTGTCCACACGTGGGGAGGGGTGAGAGGAGATATTCCTCTGCTCCACATTCCTCCAGTGCCCACAGCAGGCCTCTGAAGGGATCAGGATGCTGCCTGGAGGCTGTGTAGCAGCATTGCCCTGGAGAGCAGGCACAGTGGGGTTCCTCCAGCTCTGGGGTCAGGTTGCTGCAACAGAAACTATTCTGCACTCACTACCCCAGAGCACTCGTCCTGCAGAGGAGTTAGCGTCACTCCACCAGCCTCCTATTACCCCTGCCAGTTCATGGAGGGAGCAGACAGGGTAAGCACTTTCATATGCATTGTGACTGAGTGAAGTGCCCCCCTTGCCTCCTACACTGGCTGCCCTCCCAGAGATCCAAGCAGAGCAGGAGCCCATCAGTCCTTAGCATCTGCCACCACCATCTCACCTTCTTGATAATGCCACCACTGTCTCCTAAGCAGCACCACAGTAGCTGCTAATTGGACCTGGATGGAAGAAGACCCCAGCCACCATGACTCCCTGGAGGGGTGTCGCACATCTCCCTGGCCCTGATTGTTGTGATGGCTCGATTGCTGCAGCCTGACATGCAGACTGCCACTGACTGTGGTCCCATGACTTGCCCAGGGACTAACCAAGGCACCCTGACATTTCCAGGCACCTGCCAAGGTTCTATGCTCTGTGTAGATGCCCTCTATGTTCCCACAACCTGTGCAGACATCTGCTAAGGTCCTGTGACAAGCCTGGCCACCACATGCAGTCCTGTGATACTCCCAGGCAACAGCCAACGTTTCATGATGCTCCCTTGACACACTCAGGCATTGGTGAAAATCCTGAGACCCGCTCAGCCATTGGCTACATTTCCATGACATGTCCAGCCACCCAACAAAATCCCATGACCTGCCCAACCACTTCCATAGTCTTGAGACCTGCCCAGGCACTGGCCAAGATCTGGGAACTCACTCTCATTTGGATGCAGTCCCATGACAGGTCCAGACTTCCACACAGGAGAAGATCAAAGTGATGCTCCTTTATACTATGGGCAGAGATTCAGCCTGCCCTTTGCAAAAGCTTACCACAGTGTACTAGGGATCAATCAACCATTCCAAGTGAAAATCTGCCAGGACCTGCTTGAACTGTGACAACCACAGGAGAAGGAGATGATGCAGAAGAATAGGAGTTTTATAGGCTTCGAGTGCATCTGCCCCTCTTCCCCTGGGTGAATACTCAGGGTAGAACATAAAGCACTATTTAGGACCCTTTCTTCTTCTCGCTAGGTAGGAGAGCTCGTAGCAAAGGAAAACAGGCAAAACCTAAATCCCTCAATCCTGAGCTGAGAGAAGATGTTTCAGATGAGAAGAAAACAGCAAAAGAATTCCAACAGCATGAAAAAACATTTAAATTTAATAACCCTCAAGGATCACAATATATCCGCAGCAGTAAACCCCAAAGTAAAGGAAATTGTTAAAATGTCATATACTGAATTCAGAATATGATTAGCAAATATAGTGAATAGGACTGAAGAGAAAGTTTAAAACCAACACAAAGAAGCCAAATAAAATTTAAGGACAAGAGTGAAACATATGAAAAACTCACTAAAGACATAGGAAAGAATATTTAAAAACTTAAAGAAATGAGAGTCATTTAGGAAATTACAAGTGCAGAAGAAAGTTTCAATAATAATCTCAACTCAAGTAGAAGAAAGGATCTCAAAATTTGAAGATAACACTCTTGAAAGAACTCAGTTAAAGATGCAGTCTTTTTTTTTTTTTTTTTTTTTTTTTTTATATAAAGTGTTTAATTT
>CAUYON010137219.1:0-24486 GCA_963573935.1 Arctocebus calabarensis | reverse complement strand
TGAGAGAATCATATGGTCTTTATTTTTTAATTTGTTTATGTGCTGAATTACATTTATAGATTTACGTATATTGAACCAGCCTTGAGACCCTGGGATAAAGCCCACTTGGTCATGGTGTATAATTTGTTTGATGTGTTGTTGGTTTCTGTTTGTTAGTATCTTGTTAAATATTTTTGCATCAATATTCATTAGTGATATTGGTCTATAGTTTTCTTTTCTTGTTGGTTTCTTCCTGGTTTAGGGATTAAGGCGATGTTTGCTTCATAGAATGTGTTGGGCAGTATTCCTTCTTTTTCTATATTTTGGAAGAGATTTAGTAATGTAGGTACTAGTTCTTCTTTAAAGGTTTTGTAGAATTCAGACATGAAGCCATCTGGTCCCGGGCTTTTCTTTTTAGGGAGATTGTGTATAGTTGATGCTATTTCAGAACTTGATATAGGACTGTTCAGCATTTCCACTGCATTCTGCCTAAGTCTTTGTAGGTGGTGTGCTTCCAAGTAATGGTCAATTTCCTTTAGATTTTCATATTTCTGAGAGTAAAGTTTCTTATAATATTCATTCAGGATTTTTTGAATTTCTGAGTGGTCTGTTATTTCATCTTAACCATTTCTGATTGATGAAATTAGAGATTTTACTCTTTTTTTGTCCTGGCTAGGTTAG
Organism: Arctocebus calabarensis; assembly: GCA_963573935.1. Classification (NCBI taxonomy): domain Eukaryota; kingdom Metazoa; phylum Chordata; class Mammalia; order Primates; family Lorisidae; genus Arctocebus; species Arctocebus calabarensis. The sequence goes on along the minus strand of CAUYON010137219.1, from coordinate 23,826 downwards.
CCAAAGGTTTATATATTTTATTGACCTTTTCAAAAAAACAACTTTTTGATTTATTGATGTGTTTTATAATTTTTTGTTTTCAATTTCATTTAATTCTGCTCGAATTTTGGTTATTTCTTTTCTTCTACTCGGTTTGGGGGTGGAATGTTCTCTCTTCTCCAGTTGCTTAATATATCCCATTAAGTTGTTATCTTCCTCTCTCTTTTCTTGAGGAAGTTTTGCAGTGATATAAATTTCACTCTTAGGACTGCCTTTGCAGTATCCCAAAAGTTCTGATAATTCGTGTCTTCTTATCATTTTGTCCAAAAAGTTTGGTAATTTCCTTCTTAATCTCGTCTATGATCCAGTTATCCTTTAGCATAAGGTTATTTTGCTTCCATGTTTATGTATGGAAAACCAATATTCCATGGTTTTTGTATGCAGATTCCTGTTGTTATTGAGTTCAACTTTTATTCCATGATGGTAGGAGAAGATGCAAGGAATAATTTCTATTACTTTAAATTTGCTAAGGTTAGACATGTGACCTAAGATGTGATCGATTTTGGAGTATGTTCCATGGAGTGCTGAGAAGAATTCAATTTTATTAGGATGAAATGTTCTGTAGATGTCTGATAAATCCATTTGTTGAATGTTTAAGTTTAAATCTAAAATTTCTTTACTTAGCTTCTTTTTGGAGGATCTATCCAACACTGGTAAAGCAGCATTAAAATATTCAACTAGTATAGAGCTGGAGGAAATCAAGTTACTCATGTCTATTAGAGTTTTTCTTATAAATTGAGGCGCATTCTGGTTGGGTGCATAAATATTAATAATTGAAATCTCATCATATTGAGTAGTACCTTTAACAAATATGAAATGTCTTTATCCTTGTTTACTTTGGTTGGTTTAAAGCCTATTGTATCTGCAAATAAGATTGCAACACCTGCTTTTTTCTGTTTTCCACTTTCCTGGAATGTAGATGACCATCCCTTCACCTTGAATCTAAATTTATCTTTTAAGGTAAGATGAGATTGTTGTATGCAGCAGATATCTGGCCTGAGTTTTTGTATCCAGTCAGCTAACCTATAACTCTTTAGAGGACAATTTAAACCATTAATATTAATTGAAAACAATGATAAATCTTTAGAAAGTCCAGTGGACATTTTTAATCCTTTCATCACTGTGGAAGATGAAATTTGATAAAATGTTTCTGGGTGAGTTTACTTTTGTTGTGGAGGTTTCCGCTTGTCATCCTGGAGGGCTGGTTTAGTTATAGCAAATTTCTTCAACATATGGATTTCTTTAAACTATTTAATTTCTCCATCATAAATGAAACTCAGTTTAGCTGGGTACAGGGTCCTGAGTTGAAAGTTCTTTTGTTTTACGGGATTAAAAGTCGATGACCATTCTCTTCTAGCTTGAAAGATTTGATCAGAGAGATCTGCAGTTATTCTAATATTCTTCCCCTTATAGATAATGGATTTCTTATGTCTGGCTGCTTTCAGAATTTTCTCCTTCATATTAACTTTAGTGAACTTAATTATGATGTGCCTGGGGGATGTCTTATTTGAGTTGGGACTTGCTGGGGTTCTGAAACTGCTATCTGAATTCAGAATCTCTTGGCATGTCTGGAAAGTTCTCTTTCATAATCTCTTAAAGAAGAGACTCTGTGCCTTGTGATGCCACTTCATCATTTTCAGGTATCCTTATAAGGTGAATATTGGTTTTCTTCAAGTTATCCCAGAGCTGTCTGAGAGAATGATCCATTTTTGCCTTCCATTTCTCTTCCTCTTTGGAAGTTTGGGAGCGTTCGAAAGCTTTGTCTTTCATGTCAGAAATCCTTTCTTCTGCTTGTTCCATTCTGTTACTGAGGTATTCTACTGTATTTCTCAGATCTTTGAGGGCTGCAACTTCTTGTCTCATTGTGTCAAAATCTTTGGTCAATTTGTCTTTGAATTCATTGAATTCTTGAGAGATCTTTTGGGTCATCTTTTGGATTATTGCTTGAAATTCTAATTTTATCTTTTCCTCCATCCCATTGATCTTATTTGCTATCCAGACTCTGATTTCGATTTCTGATTTCTCAGCCATTTGCTTATGCAAGGGATCTTGTGCTGTATCTACCTTGTCGTTCCTTGGGGAAGTTTATCTACTCTGATTATTTGTATTGCCAGAGTTTTCTGTTGATTCCGCCTCATGATTATTTTTCACTGTTGCCTATGACCGTCCTCAGAGTTGGGGAGATATCTCTCCCAGATCAGACCACAGCAGGATCACTCTGTTTTTGCTGGATCTTTGTAGGGAGTGACCCTGTGTAGCTCCTCTGGGACTGCCCCACCCAGGGAGTTCTGGCTGTGGGAGCAGCTCCTCGGTGTGGCACACTCGGATCAAGCAGCAAGGCGTGGGATGGGGGCACCCGGTGGCCTTTGCTTAGGGAGCTCGTGCCTCTAGCAGTCTCTGGCTGGGAGGAGGGCTCTGGAGGGAGGGCACAAGTCACACAGCCTCATGATCCCTGGCCAGACAGGTGAGGCCGGTGTGGAGGCCAAGAGGGTAGGGCAAGAGGTGGTTTGTGTTGCTATCGGAGTTCTTGGCCTGAGCAGGCAGGTGGAGGCCTGGCAGGTTCCTGGCGGAGTCCCTGGCCATTATCGTTGGCAGGCAGAGGCGTGGCACATGGGGACCCAGTGGGATCCCTGGCCACAATAGGACAGGTGGCCAGCTGAGACCTGGCAGAGTCCCTGGCTGCTGCAAGCAGAGGGCTGAGTCCTGATGGGCGCAGAGCAGAGCTGCATCAGGGTCCTGGTGGACTTCCTGGCTGTTGCTGGTAGCAGGCCACCAGTCGGGGCTGTGCGGAATTCCCAGCGGAGTTCCTGGCTTCTGCTGGCAGTGGGTTAAGGCTTGGCGGGGGTCCTGGCGGAGTAGAGTTCTTAGCTGCTGTAGGCAGCAGGCCTGGGGCATGGATCAGAGTCGTGTGGGGGTCCTGGCAGGCAGCAGGCCGAAGCTGGGCGGGGCACAGCTTAACACGAGGAGCGAGTCCCAGCGGAGTTCCTAGCCGCTGCTGGTGGCAGGTCAAGAGCCAGAGGGGTGCCAATTGGAGCCACACGGGGGTCCTGGTGGAGTGGAGTTCCTGGCCACTGGGGCATGGATTGGAGCACAGATCAGAACCATGTGGGCGTCCTGGGGGATTTCCTGGCCTTGCTAGCAGTGGGCTAAGGTCCGGCAGAGTGCAAATTGGGGTGTGGGAGTCCCAGTGGAGTTCCTGGCCAGTGCTGGTGGTGTACCGAGGCCCGATGGGGACAGATCGAAGCCACACATGGGTCCCAACTGTGTTCCTGGCCTGTGGGCTGGTGGGGGCTCGGTGGAGCCTTGGAGTCTCTTACTTGGCAGGCCACCTGGTCCAGCAGACAGGGAGGGTGGGTGCTGCTCAAGTCCACTTCCCTCAGTTTCAGCAGAGGTCAGGTTTCTTGTTCATCAGGTAACGTGGTAAGGGTGTCCCGGAAGTTCAGAATGGTGGAAAACTTTCGTTCAGTTTTTCTTCCTGATGCTTGGTTTCTGGAAGTCGCAGCTTGCCTGTGATGTGACCTGCAGTTATCACTTCTTTCTCTCTTGGCTGGACTCCCAGTCTTCAGCTCAATTGGGCAGTTTCTGGAGGTTATCTTTCCTTTTGGACCGGAGCCTCTGTTGGACGCTGCTTCCTTCTTTTTTTAGTTGAACATTTTCCCTCTAGATTTTTCTTTCCTTTTTCTATTTTTCTAGTTTAAATATAATTCTCCAGTGGGTGGCACCTGTGGCTGAACGTAGTAGGGCGCCAGCCCCATATGCCGGAGGTGGTGGGTTCAAACGCAGACCCAGCCAAATACTTGTCACAGTTGTCAAGAGTCCTGCCCTGAGAGCAGCAGCCACTGAGACCTGTGGTAATTGGCGGCAATCAACTGAAGAAATATAGAGTTAGAAGTGATGATAAAGAAAGACACAAGACAGAGTAGAATTAAAAGTGGGAGCTCAGTGGTCCATTGCTCATAGTGGGATTCCAGCAATGGCCTTGACATTTTATCTTAATAGTATGGTCCTTGTCAAAGCATTCATGTGGTGATTATAAATGAAATTATAAGTACATAGAAAAGAAACATATTCCAAACTTTCTGACATGTAAATACATGCTAGGTATATTCTGATGAAAGGGAAAATGGAATTGTTGTAGAGCAGGGTGTCCAACTCCTACTTTCTTTTTTTCCCTTTTCTGTGGTAATTTGGAAGAATATGAGTTATCTTGGACCACACATTGAGCTGATTAGCCAAAAAAAAAAAAAAAGTCCAACACTATAGATAAATAAAAAAATCCTCTAAACATCAGTATGTGTCTGTGGTTGGATGCCCCTGTTGTAGAGGATTTTGGTGATTCATTAGTTTATTGGTTGATTTCTAAGTATCTAAAATGTTATTTTGGAGTGAGCCTGATGCAGTCATTTATGGTTTAGCATGTTATTGACCTCAATAGTGCGATTCTTTTTTTTTTTTTTTTAATAGAGACATAATCTCACTTTGTCATTCTTGGTAGAGTGCTGTGGCATCACAGCTCACAGCAACCTCCAGCTCTTGGGCTTAGGCAGTTCTCTTGCCTCAGCCTCCCTTGTAGCTGGGATCACAGGTGCCTGCCACAATGCCCTGCTATTTTTTTTGTTGTTGCAATTTGGCTGGGGTTGGGTTTGAACCTGCTACCCTCGGTATGTGGGGCCAGTGCCCTACTCACTGAGCCACAGGTGCTGCCCCAACAGTTTTATTTTTTAAAAAATTATGTTAACTATTTTTTAGTTAGGTATTATCTTATAAATTAGTATATAGATTCAACAAAAATTTTTTTATTCCTACCATACCATTCAAATAGCCTAAATTAACTGTGATAAATTTAGAACTTGTAAGAATTAACCTCTTAGGCTGCATTCGTTTTTTGTTGTGCTTTCAAATGTATTAACACATTAAATTTTTAACAAGTTTGAAATTAAACTATTATTCCAAAATTCATCTACTTCTCTGCCAGAAATAACCACTGTCATTAATTTGGTGCATATCTTTTCTCTGTGTATTTATGCGTATATATATTTTGTATTTTTATAATGTTTAAAAAAGGTTCCATACTCTTATATTTTTTTACCTTAGCTCTTTTCACTCACCATTTTGTGAGATCTATTCATATTTGTCCATACATTTATTCTTACTCATTTAATAGCTGTGTAGCATGCCATTATTAATTTACACTTGTTCATTAGTCTTCTGATGGACATTGTGTTGTTTCCATTTATGAACAATGGAATTGTTCATAATTGTTGACATCCTTGTACTTATTTTCTTTTATACACATGTGAGAGTTAGTTTAGGGTACACTACGTGGTAAGTGAAATTCTGGGTCAGTGAATATGCTCATTCTCAACTTTTCTGCTAATTACCTACATACTGTCATGTACTCCTTTCAGTAGTATGTATTTCCATTTCCCCACATCCTTGTTCAGATATTGACTTTTAGAATTTGGAATCTATAATGTTTATCAGAACAATGAACTAAAACACTTTATTTCTTTGTAAGATGATAGATACAGATACATTCATTAAGTAGGTATCTACCACCATTTTGCTGATAATTTCCATAAAGAGATTTCAGAATTTGTATGTAACATCTAACATTGGCTGCTGTGCCAGGTCTCTGTCTCCATCTTTTTTGCACTGTTAAACTGCCGCTATTTATAATCATTCCTGGAAAGAAAGGGAACAGCTTCCCTAAATAACCTGCCCTTCTGCAAGCACTCCAGTATCCACACACATCCTGAGGTGGGTCATCCCTCCATGGAAATATGTATATTTTAATACTCACTTTGTGAGGTTGCTCCTCACCTTTGTTTGCCCATCGACCCTTTTGATAAAATTAAACATCTTATTTCCTTCTCTCCACTATAGCCTCTGATATTCTGCCACTTATAGCTTGTCTTCAGCATCACTGGAGCTACATAAAAAAAAAGAAAAATTAGCATTTTGCGCAATGACTAAAAGTGAACACTGCCAGATAAAACTGTAGATATTGCGATTGGGAGTGGCATTTTTTTTCATATTGAAAACATTTCATGCAATTTAAAAATGGAGTGAGGGAGAATAGATAAGAAACCTTGGTCAAAACAAATTTGTAAGTATAACATTTGTATATGTGTATTTGACATAAAATGTGTATTTTTGCAGCTTCTAGAATGGGTATTTTCTACTGCTACATAAAATTAAGAGTTAAGAATGCTTATTTTTAATCAATATTGAAAGCCATGGTTTGAATTTTGTGGTTTAGAAATAAATATATACAGTTGGGTTTGATTTGTGAACTCATCAGATTACTGTAGTTCTTTCATTTTTCAGTTAACATTTCAACTCAGTTTCTATAGCCCATTGTCAGAGATGGAGACTACCAGATATTACCAGGCTGGGCATGGAGAGTGAGAGAGATCATGGGAATGAAAACTCCCTCCTTCTCCCCTCCCTTCCTTTCCCAAAATAAACCTCTCTTCTCAAAGAAAGCTGTGGCCTTGGAACTCTGTTATATACAATTCAATTAGGTTAAAATGTCCTTGGGTTCAGATGATGGTCTCAGAAATTATTTTCCACTCACACCTGTGCCTTATTACATTTGGGCTGCTCAAACAAAATGCCTTAGAAATAGAAATTTATATATAGAATAAATTTATTATTCATAGTTCTGGAGGCTGAGAAATCTAAGATCAAGGTGCCTGCAGATTCAGTATCTGGTCAAGGTTTGCTCTATGCTTCAAAGATGGCATGTAGGACCGGGCACGGTGGCTCACACCTATAATCCTAGCACTCTGAGAGGCCAAGGCCAGTGGATTGCCTGATCTCAGGAGTTCTAGACCAGCCTGTGCTAGAGCAAGACCCATCTCTAAAAATAGCCAGGCATTGTGATGGGTGCCTATAGACCCAGCTACTTGGGAAGCTGAGCCAAGAGAATCACTTGAACCCTAGAGTTTGAGGTTGCTGTGAGCTGTGATGTCATGGCACTCTATGGAGGGTGACGTAGTGAAACTCTGTCTCAAAAGAAAAAAAGAAAAGATGGCATGTGTCCTCCCATGACATAAGGGGTAAAGAAATTCTCTAACCTTTTTATAAGGACACTAATCACAATTCATAAGGATAAAGCCCTTATGATCTGATGACCTCCCAAAGGCCCCATGTCTTAATACCAAGAAGAACTAATTCGTAATCTTTAATTAAAGATGATCAGTTTTGGAGATTTGTTCAGAAATGAATTAAGGCAAATGGGACACCACAAACAAAGAAGCTGTGTATTTCCTAACCTCCAGTAGAAATGAAGAGTGCGTGAGAAGTGATGAAAAGATGCAGGTTCATGCGGAGACTTGATGAGAATGCCAAGCCCCTGAAAGCAAGGCTGCCCAATCCAGCCCCAAACTGGACAGAGAATAAGGTCACACATCATGGCCTTCTTCACCTTGGGAATCTGGTGATCGGCCAAGTGCCTCAGACAGCATGAATCTATAGTATAGGGAAGAAACACATATTTATTAGGGAGGTCTTCCAGAAATAGCTCTAATTTTGTGTAATTTTCTTGCCAAATTTTCAATGTTATGTTCAGAAAATCAGTCATCTTTTTAGTAAGAGGTGTGTGGGTAGTAAAAAGACTAGATTGAAATAAAATCTCTAAATGATTATCTTTTAGTAAAGATAGAGATTAGGTTATTTTAATTGTATATTTTCTGGAATTTTTTACAGTAAGTATCCATTATCTTTATGTCTACAATGAACATGAATTAGCTTTTTTTTCTTAATTATAAAATAGTTCAAAATAAATTAATTAAAATATAATTTAAAGTAATTAAAGATGTAGCAATCTAAGATTGGATTATATAAGTGACCCCATCAAAAAAATCTAATGAATTGATTAAATCTTTAGAGAAGACCATAAATGTAGTTACTCTTCTGGGTACATTCTTATTACTTCTGGGTTTGGAAAGTTAGCTCCTCTTGGGTATATAGTTTATGAGAGCTGCATTCCGTAATAGGGGTCTAGGTGGACTCTTTACTATTTTTAGTTGGACTGAGTTTGTTTCATTTGCTTTTACTTATCTCCTTGTCTTTTATTGGTTTGTATATATCTTCCTGTCCTACATGTCTTTATAACTCTAAATGGCATAGAGGCCCAATTAAGTTCATAAACTCACCTTAGGAAAAGTCCATATCTCATTGCTGTAGATTGCTACAGTCACTTTCAAAGTACAACCCTTGGGAAGCTATGCACTGATGCCAGGGCCTAGTCTACCCTTCAAAGCAATATTGAAACTCTTTTTCTGGAGTGGCCATCAAAGCTGTCATCATATAACATCCTTGATGTCCTAAATGTCATCAAAATACCTTCTTTTCAATATTTCATTTCTCTTTGGTAAAGAAAAAAGTCACTGGGGGCCAGATCAGGTAAGTAGGGAGAGGGTTCCAGTACCGTTGTTTGTTCCATGGCTAAAAACTCCCACATAGTGTGGTGTGAGCTGGTGCATTATCGTCATGCAAGAGCCATGAGTAGTTGGCCAAGATCTTCAGTTAAGGTTTTCCTGTTTATTACAGGATGTTTCCTTGGTCTGCTATGCTTCTCACAGTCAGTGATTTGATGCATGATTTAATGAATTTTTTGTAATGCTTCCATGTTCCACTTGTTACTGGTCACTTTGACCTCTATTCATCAATGATGTTTTATCTCAGAAAAATGTTTAATCTGTTTGTACGTTGCTGTTTACTTCATGGCATTATTTGTATAAAGTTGAACTAAAGTGTCCCTGATTTCTCCTCCACTCTTGCGAGTTTAACAAGAAATCTACACATTTTTTTGTTCTAATTCAAGCTCCAATACTGATACACCAAGGTTATGAAACCTTACTGAGTTGTTAGTACAGTGCTACCAATGTAAGCCACAGTGGCGAGTTTGCAAACTCAATTGTCAGACCACATACTTTCTTGGTCCTTAGTTATGCTGTATATTTCATATTCTCTCTTTCTTTCTCTGCCGCCTGTGACCTTTGGAATTTCTTTTTGTTGCTCCTGATTTTGTAACCCTCTCCAGTTAAAATATTCTCAATGAAATTGTTAGGCAGACTAACTAATGATCAGAGTCGATTATCTAAATAGGGCTGCCATTATGAGCGTGGCCTCCTGAGACTTCTCCTAGATTCTTCTCAAGAAATAGCTTGTTTTAATAGGGGTGCTTTAATTGTAGCACCCCTATATAGCCTACTCTTGAGTAATGACTATTTTACTTGGACATCTGAAATTGGAAACATGGAAACTCAATTCCTCTTTTTAAATTTATGGATTCAATAGCACTAGGAACTCTAAGAGTACTGATAAGCCAAACATTACTTAAATGATCACATCATATTCTTTTTTAAAGTAAATTTTTAAATAATCATTTTAGAATATAGAGATGGGGTATCTCAGTGTGTTCCCTAGGCGGTCTGAAACTCCTGGCCTCAACCTGTCCTCCCTAAGTACTGAGATTACAGATGTGAGCCATCATGTCAGGCTCATCATGAAAATTATTAAATAAAAGAATGTTATGTGAAATCAGTCATATGTTTTTATATACAATAAACGTCCCTATTCATTTTTTTTTTTATTATTTTGAGACAGAATATTACTCAGTCGCCCTGGGTTTGAGTGCCATCGCATCAAAGCTCACAGCAACTTCAAACTCTTGGGCTCAAATGATTTTCTTGGCTCAGCTTCCTGAATAGCTGGGCCTATAGGCACCTGCTCTAACACCTGGCTATTTTTAGAGATGGGGCCTTGCTCTGGCTATTCTCGAATGTGTTAGCTCAGGCAGTCTACCCTTCGCAACCTCCCAGAGTGCGAGGATTATAGGAGTGAGCCACCACACCTGGCCTACCCTATTTGTTTTTTTAAGAGACAGGGTATCATTCTGTTTCCCAGGCTAGTCCCAAATTTCTAGAATGAAGTGTTCCTCCTGGCTTGGCTTCCCAAATTGCTGTGATTATAGGCATGAGCTGGTGCACCTGGCCAGATTCCCTATTTAAAATAATTTTGTGATGAAGCTTTTTATGAAACAATTTCCTACTCATTTATGTTTGCTCGAAGTAGCTTACACCAAGATTAAAGAGCTCCCAGGATTTCACCTACAACAGAATATTAGTGCCAAGAAGTATCTTGAAGATCATCCTACTAAATTCCACATTTTATTTGCATATAAATTGAGAGGCAGGGGGTTACGTGACTGGACCGTGTTTAGTTCTAGTGAACAAAGCACAACCAAGACACAGTTTCTTAGAATGGTTTTTCTTCTAATTCTTGAGTGACTACATCACACTACATATAAGTAATGAGCTGTTATTTTCAGGACATACTGTGTCTTATTTCTGCTGCAGCGAATCTTATTAGCAGAATGCTGCTATTTTTTAAAACCATTTATTGGGAGTATAATTTTTACCAGTGCTAAGCAATTTCTATGTCATAAATTTTATTTTTATCCTCATAATAACTATGAAATTGTTTTTATGTTTGATGACCATGCTGTGTTGGCTTTGAGCACTGATGGAATGGTCCATGACTACAGGTGCTGCAGCATTCTCTGCTCTTGCTACCTTTGTGATTATATTTGGGCTTAAGTTTTTACTGTGATAGCTTTTATTCCAAGAGAGTTTGAAATTAAATACCCCTTTCCTCTTAATTTACACTATATAGCATACCTCACATATGCACACAGTGCTACCTCTGATATTGTATATGTGACCAAATCCTTTGTAAAAAGTTGCAAGAAATGTATACCTAGAATCATATTAAGGCCAGTTCCTAAGGCCAATAGGTAAAGTGTTGGAATAAAAACTATTTTTTGTTGACTCCTACCATTTCAGGGATAGTCTTCTAATAACTATAGTGAAAATATGTCAGTGCTAATGATTCTGCTTCTTTAGTAAGTTGTGAGAAGCTCCAGGCATCTATCCTGAGGAGGACTGGCACATGGCTGTGCTCTGATGTGGTATGCAAATTAAAGCACCAATACCTTAAGGAGATATTGCTAGTGGCACACCATGTATGGGCCACTTGAGCAAAAAAGGCTGCTGTTAAATTTAATGATGAGACTGAGTGTCATTAAGTGTGTGCTTATTCAAAGAGTTTCCCCCCTAAACATCTGTTCCCTTGTCAGAAATGTCACTTTTAAACAGCGCCTGTGTGGTAGAGTCATTTCCAACTTTCTCTTCATGGAGTCACCTTGTTTTTGCTAATGGACTTCAGAGTAAAGGAAGAAAACGCAAACTGTCTTTTTCCAAATCGTACTGTTATCTTTCTACCTCAGCAATGTACTATAAAATGTAAGAAAATGAACAGTATTCCTTAGGAGAATCTTTTATAAACGTATGATAGAATATTTTGTCATTTGCGTAAAAATTTTTCCTGGAAGGTAAATATTAGGGCTTACATAATTTATAGTAACTTCAGGAGCAATCATTTACTGAAAATCTATGGAACATGCCCTCTTTCATATTCATTAAGAGGCAGTGACCACTGGAACCTATGTATTAACATCGAAGCATTTGAGTTTCCTTTGAAATCTAGAGATGACAGCTTCACTACTGCTATCGCTAGTGGGGAAGAAGAGGGTAAGGAGAGGAGAATTAACATGTGGACAGAGACTGGTCTGAGGAACAGGTTAAGTGGATGCTATATGAAGATAGCATTTTTGTAACTGTTGCCTCTATTTGTAGTCTGTTTTTTACCTCTTAGATTTTTGTTTCATATTTTTATTCAACTATAACATAAATGCAAAAAAAATGCAAATCTTAAATATACTGTTGGGTGATTTTCATAAACAGGACACATCATGGACCAATACCCAAATTTAGAAACTGAGGATTCCCAGAAACCAATTTCTTATCCCTCAGCCTTCTACCTAGGCTAACCCTATCTCAATATAGGCAGTCCCTGAATTACAAGCATCTGATCAATGTAGGGGGCTATTACAGGTCATAGTTAAATGTATATGTTCCAACTTATATACAAATTCAACTTAAGAACAAATCTACAGAAACTATCTTGTTTGTAACCTGGGATTGTTTGTATCTAACACTGTGGATCAGTATTGCCTTTATAAATGACCAGATGAGGGATGTTGAATTTTAGCGCAAGCACAATGGGAATTACCAAAAAGTTTTAGGTAGTGAGATGACATCCTCTGATTTGCATTTCTAAAAGACCAGCAGCTGCAGTGTGGAAAACGAATTGTAGGGGTTCAGAATATAAGCAGAGGGACCAAATCAATGGCTATTTAAAGAAATTATGTGGTGGGTTGACCTAGCACTATGGCCATAAAGATGGAATGAAATGAACAGACTTAAGATGGACACATACACACACACACCAAATTTATTATTAGGTTAAATAAACTCAATTTATACATGAGGTGTAAATAAAAGACAAGGAGGGATTAATACTTTTCAGGTTCATGGGTATTATAATGAATAGGTGAAAGTAGAAGAGGCAAATATTTGGTAATAAGTTCTGAAGTTTAAGTTTGGACATGTTATTTTGAAATGGCTATGAGGTTTCAAAGGGGAAATACCTGAAGACAGTTGGATAGATGGTCTTATCTGAAGTATGAAAAAGGAATCTTGGCTGGGGATCTAAATTTTAGAATTTTCGACATACAAGTTATATTTAAAACCATAATATTGATGAGATAGCTTAGAGATGGCATGTAGAGTAAAAAGAAATGATAATATCTATAGGTATGACACACCGAAAGGGAGAGAAAAAAAGAGGAAGATTTCAAAAAGGCAATCACAGAAGAATGATCATTGGCAAGGAGTGACATTGGATCACTTGGGCAGTCTAACTGGAAGACAGATGAAGTATATGTTGGGGCAGAACCCACCCAAGGCAGCAGTGATAGACTCAGTCACTACCTTCAAGGGCCCTTGCCCACAGTGGTCAGTCATCCCTCTGTCACCTATTTTGGCAATCAATATATTCTGTAAACTGAATGGTGTTCAGCTGGAATAGGAACTTAATGATTTTTGACAGAAAATGGACAAGTATGAATTTGTAACTTTAGGGTGAAAAAAACAATTTTTTTAACATATCTGCTTTCCAATCCAATACCAAAATACTATGCAAATGTCTATATTTAAATAACCAAAATGAAAACATCTCTCCCTTTCCTCCTCCTCCCTTTCCCACACACATACACACACATGCACAATCCTCTTTAATGGTGAATATTTTAATTTTCATTTCAGAGCTTTTCTGAGAATGTTAGTCTTTGAAACACTATTTCCTTTAATCTTCCCAAGCATCATTATTTGGAGATGTGTTCTTGAATAAAGTGCTGCTAGAATTGGTAAATGCATGTTCATTACTATACTCAGCCTGAGTTCCTTTGAGATTTTATAATTGAACATTAGAAATATGTTATCATTTTAGAAGTCTTCAGAGATCGATCTTGATGTTCCCTCTTTCAGCCTTGCTGCTTTTACAATGCTCCTTATGTATTTATTGAAGAAGATGAGATGATTTTCTGCTCATATATGCTTTAGTTTGATTGTTCAATCATGATAGTATTTTCCATATACTTGAACATAGCAACTAAGAAGAGAGAATTCTAGTAACAAAGGTACTGCTTCTAAATGGAAAATGTTTTATTCAGAAGTGCTTATAACCACTCCTAAGGAATAAATGAAATTCCGAAGCCTGTGAACAGTTATATCATAGGGCAGAGTTGGTCTTTTTCATCATGATAAACATATACTATAAATTATAGTTTGAAAAGTGACTATGCAGGAGATTCTGGGAAGATGACAATAAAAAGCACCAGGAATCTGTCTTCCCACTTGGTCAATGAATATACCAGCAGGACCTGTTTGTTGTAACTATTTTGGAATTCTAGAATCTATTGAAGGCTTAGTGCTTCTCAGGGAAGGCTTTGATGGTAAATTGTGGTTAATTTTGGTTAATTTTCGTTCTTAAGACAGTAGCAGTTACCCACCCTATTCCTCAGCCCCAACGCAGGCAACCACACACTTCTTCCATGAGAAGCTTGCATGCAGCTTGTGGGAACTAGTATGGGCAATAAGGACCCTATCTTCCAAATACTGGGATACATGTGCTGATTGCTACTTTTTATCACAGAACTGTAGACAAAGAGGGGCAGCAATTGTTATACATCTCCATTATTGCCGCTGAAGTGAGTTGCATGGAATATAAAGGTCTGATGGCCTTTTTATCCCTTTCATTTATTTCTTTTCTTTCTTTCTTTTTTTTTTTTTTCCTTTTGGGAATAGATTTTGGAAACTAAGACATTAAAAAGTAACTACATATGTGAGGGAAATTAGAGAGTCACCCCACTTAGCCAGGGAAAGCTGCAGGCTTAGAAAGGATTTGAGAGGACCTTGAGTTTATGCCTCAAGCTGAGGTTGGCACAGAGACAAAACAAAAAATCCCAGTAATTCCTTGGGAATAGAGAGAATCTAATTTCCAGGGCTATCACATGATTCAATTCAAGTGTCTAGTTTTCCACAGAAAATTACAAGGCGTATACAGAAAAAAAGTGAGTGTGGTTACATTTAAAAGAAAAAATAAGACCAACAGAAATTGTACCTGAAAAAGACCTGATGGCTCATCTGCTAGTCAAAGACTTTAAGACAACTGCATTCAGTATGTTCAGAAAACCAAAGGAAGACTAAAGTAGTGGGTGAAGTTCAAAAAGCAATAATACGTATATGAACAAAATGAAGATGTGAATACAGAGAAAGGAATAAAGTATCATAACTAAAATGAAAAATTTACTAAAGGGATTCAGAGGCAAATCTGAGCAAGCAGAAGAAAGAATCCATTAACTTGAAAACTGGAAAATAGAAATTATCAAGTCTGAGGAACAGAAAAAAAGATTGAAGAAAAGAGAATAGAGTGTAAAGGACCTGCGGAGCACCATCAAGCAGACTAATGTGAACATTGGAGAAGATTCAGAAGGAGAAGAGAGACAGAGTTAACGACTCGAAACTTTCCAGATTTGATGAAAGACAATGTAAACATCCAAGAAGCACAACAAACTCCAGTTAGGGTGAACTCATAGACCAACACCAAGACACATTATAATTAAACTGTCAAAAGAAGAAAACAAGAATCTTGAAATCAGCAAGAAGGAGGCAATTCTTCACAGGTCATTAAGATTATCTGCAGATTTCTTCTCAAAAACTTTGGCATCCATGAGCCAGGAAACTAATATATTCAGGTGCTAGAAACAAACAGAAAACCCCTCTGACAACCAAGAAACCTATATACAGGAGAAGTACTCTTTGAAAGTGAGGAGGAAATTAAGATATTCTCAGATAAACAAAAATTAAGAGTTTGTTATCTGCCTTGCAAGAAATGCCAAAGGGGTTCATCTAGGTTGAAATGAAAGAACTGGAGACAATAACTTGAAGGCATATGAAGAGCTGAAGATTTTAGTAAAGATAAGTAAGTCAGAGACTCCCTGATTTACAAACATATGTCTTACCTACAATTCACTCTTATTAATGGAGGCTATTTCAGGAAGTCCCTGAGTTATAACCATCTGACTAATACATGACTCACCCTAACAAATGAAGCCTATTGCAGGTAATAGGTAAATGTACCTGTTCTAACTTACATACAAATTCAACTTAAAAACAGATCTACAGAACCTATCTTGTTCATACCCTGGGGAGCACCTATACATGGGAAATTATGAAAGATAGTATTATTATAACAATGGTTTATAACTTAACTTTTTGTTTTCTACATGATTTAAGAGACTAATACATTTTCTTAAAGGTATTTATTAGTCTAAAAGCTAATGTTACTGTAACTTTGGTTTTTAACTCCAAATTTTGTTTTTTTTAATATAACTTAAGAGACTTATACATTAAAAATTTTTTAGTTTATGATTTTTGGACACAATGTATAAAGATGTAATTTTGCAGCATAAACAACTGAAAGCAGCAAGGACAGCTGTAAAGGAACAGAATTTTTGTTTGTTATTGAAGTTAAGCTGGTATAAATATATATAGATTAGAGTCCTCTAACTAGTATATTAGATGTAGTTCCCAGGGTAACCACAAAGGAAATACATATAAAATATTAGATACTCCTCAACTTATGATGGACTCTTTCCTAATAAACTCCTTGTAGATTGAAAATATTAAGTTGAAAATGCATCTGATATTCTGATAAACCCATCATAAATTAGAGAAATTGGAAATTGAGCCACTGTCTATGTTCCTTGAAGTCAGAAAATCTTAAATCAAGAGATAGCTTGATTTTAGTCCTTACTGAAAAAAACACTGAGTTAATAATTTCCTATTATTTTACTGTGAAGACTGATCATCCTCACAGAATGGATGGATGGTTCTGGGAATTCCCTGTGATTCCCTCAAGAATTTTGTTCATTGAGCCCAAGATTCCTCTGCCCCATAGTGTATTTTCACTACTTCTTCTAAAAGAAGTAAACTTTATATTGAAGTTAAAAAAAAAAGTTTTTAATCAAACTATCAGAAGTCATTTGTATGCAGAAGAAAATGAGAAACGTGTCACCACCAAACATCAGCTAAACGCAAAAGGAGACGCAAATGCGGGAAATGATGACCATAACCTGAAGGCGTTTAGAAAACAAACCGCAACATGAAAGAAGTCTTTCCTGGTGTTCACATTCTAACATATGCTTCAAACACAGCCATTGTTAATATAATGAAAACAGTTTGCTCAACACCAGAAGAGTGGACTGAAATGCACATGTGTGAGCAGTGACCATTGTACTACTTACTGGGGCTGTAGACATCGCCAAGTGAGCAAGTGTACTGTGTGGCTGTCACATTCAACTGAATAAAGCAAATGGGCATCAAATTTTGTGTTACACTTGGACTTTTAATAGTGAAAACTGTTTATTTGTGCAACAAATTTTGTGTTAAGCTTGGACTTTTTAATAGTGAAAACTATTCATGTTTTAATTGTTTCAGGTTAATTTGAGGGTACAAAGAATTAAATTACAATGTTTGCATTTGTTAGGCAAGTCCCTCTTATATATTTGTGTCCCACCCCCATATCCCCTGACACTGTGCCCATTAAGTAGGGAGGAGTAGAAACCAAATGATTCGGAAGGATTTGGGGGATGATGGATGAGTGAAAGGCAAATATAAGTGTGGCACAGTTGCTTCAAAGATGGTTGAGAATGTGTTGAAAGTGATGCACGTTCTGGAAGGGCTGCAACAAGCAGAACACCTGAGAATGTGTGAACATGCATGGGCTGCAGTCAGCAAAGATCAGTGACTGATGACAGTGCAAGAACGACAAGCCAATCTGGGATGATTCCAAAAACTACTGTGTCCAAGATTTTGATACAGAATCTTAGCGTGAAGTGTGTTGTGGCAAAATGTGTCCACAACTTCTGCTGTCAGAGCAGAAGGAACATCGTGCTGCACTTGATAATGACTTGCTTCAGACTGGTAACAGTGAGCCAGATTTCCTGAAGAAGGTCATAACTGGAGATGAATTGTGGATCTACAGCTATCTATGATCCAGAAATAGAGACCCAGTTGTCCCAATGGAAGCCACCAGGTTCTCCACGTGTGAGGAAGGTGTGGCAAAGTTGCCTGAAGACCCAGACCTTATTAACTAGGTGTTTTGATTGAGAAGGTGTTACTCATCACAAGTACACTGCTCCAGGCCAAACAATCATTAAGAAGCACTATCTCAATGTTCTTTCTCCCTGAAGAGACGCAATGTGACAAAAGGGCAGCTATGGCAACTGGTAATCGGCAGCTTCGTCATGAGAATGTGCCTGCCCATGTGTCATATCTTGTGCAGATTTTTTTGGCAAAACATCAAACTACTCAGGTGACTCAGCCCCACCTCAGTCCAGAATTGGCACTCTGTGACTTCTGGCTCTTCCCCAAACTGAAATTACCTTTGAAAGAGATTTCAGAACATCAGTGAGTTTCAGGAAAACATGACAAGGCAGCTGATGGCAATTCCAACAGAGGATTCTGCAGAGTGTTTTGAACAGTGAAAGAGACCCTGGGAGCACTGTGTGAGGTCCTAAGATGCCTCCTTTGAAGGGGACCAAGGTGTCATTGTCCTATGTACAGTGTTTCTTGTATCTTTTTCAGTAAATGTCTACATCATTTGTGTTACATGGCTGGATACTTTATGGACAGGCCTCATATGCTACACCATGCATGACTCTTGAGGACTTTATGTTACATGAAATAAACCAGTCACAAAAAGAAAGATACTGCATGAGTGCATATACATAGGCTTTAAAGTAGTCAAAATATAGTGACAAAGTAGAATAACAGTTGGTCAGGAATAGAGTTATTGTTTCATGGGTATAGAGTTTTGGTTTGGGAAATTAAAAATGTTCTGGAAATAGATGGTGGTAATATTTGTACAACAATATAAATCTACTCAGTACTACTGAACCATACACTTCAAAATAGATAAGATGGGCGGCACCTATGGCTCAGTGAGTAGGGCACCAGCCCTGTATACTGAGGGTGGCAGGTTGGAACCCAGCCCCAGCCAAACTGCAACAAAATAATAGCCGGGCATTGTGGTGGGCACCTGTAGTCACAGCTACTCGGGATGCTGAGGCAAGAGAATTGCCTAAGAGCTGGAGGTCGCTATGAGCTATGACACTACAGCACTCTACCAAAGGTGACAGAATGAGACTCTGTCTCTAAAAATAATACTACTAATAATAGATATGATGATATGTAGAATACAACATTAAGATATTGAAAACGTGACTTTAAAGAAAAAATAGTAATAAAACTCAAAATCAATTAAAACCTCCTAGGCAATATCTCACAATTGTGGTTTAGAAAGTCTGTATGTCAAATAAGGGAAGCTGAATTACTGTGAGTTAAGGGACAAGACGTTTGTTACAGGAGTTAGAGCTCCCTCAGTGTGGTGGGGGATCTGGGGAGCCAGGAGATCCAGATGGGATGAGAGGAGTCACTGGCCAGTTGGTCAGAAGTCAGGCCGAAGGCATTAGTCATGGGGGCCTGCCAAGCCCTTGGCAGTGGGTTCCGGGCTGTTGTTGGTCAACAGGGTCAACTGGGACAAAAGAGCTGGAATCAGGACAGAGGAGCATGAGGATGAGCTGGGACCCTGGACCAACCCATTTGTATCTCCTGTCACTACATATAACTATGGTGACCTTCATTCAGAGAGTGCTGATTGCTGTTTCATTTCTGCTTCCCATTCTCATGCAGATTTCTTTTTGGGCCAATATTAACCCAGAACCATTCAGGGAAGGGTCTTCTGAAGACTACAGCTTAACCTTTTGTGCCAGAACTACTATGGAATGGAATCTGAATAACATAGGCCCTTGGAAGTTGATATTTTTTCTCTACCACTTCAAATGCTATTATTATTAAATGGAGACAAAAGAAAGGTTAATGTGTTTTTCACTGGGAAAGCAAATGACAGTCTTGAATATGCAAGATCAATATAAAAGATTTGAGTACTGTTTATATTTATCACATTTGGATAGGCCTGAGTATATGTAATTACTTAAAAATATTTAGTATTGATTTAAAATGTCCTAATTTGTTTAAGATAGATAGGAATTCTAAATACACATTTAATTGAATGATTGTAATGAATTCCTTGCTGAATCTTGACTGATAAGCAAATAAAAAGACACACTGGGGTGGATATCACTTGTCTAGATTTAATGCTGGCTGGGTCATAAACCAGCTGTGTGACATTACATAAATATTTAATTTTTCTTAGATTATTTATGGAAATTAAAAGAAATAATGTATGTGGAACGTATGAAGCATTATACAATGTTCAGCTATGTCCATGTCATCAGGAAAAAAATCTTTCCTCCGTTGACTTATATTGAAGTTGACTTATATAATAAACATTTGAACTCTTAAGTCACAATTTCAAAAGAATAGACATCCTGAATTACACATTAAATCTGATACCATTGTAGTCAATCTCAAAGTGATTATAATGTGACAGAATATTTTTGTTAACATTAAATAATCTTTTTTCTTGGTTTTCTAAGAGAATTTTCAATTATATTTTCAGTGAAAGTACAAATTGCATATTTGGGTTTCTTTCTACATATATTTGAATGAGCACTAGACATTGGATCTATTTTAATGAATTTTCTAACTTTCTGGTTATTTCCTCTTTGTTGCAGCCTTTTCTAATTAAACTAGAAATAAAAATGTAAACACTATAAATTATAATCCGAAAGCTAAAATTTGTAATACGATGAGTGTGTATCTGTGATTTCTGTATAGTCTTGTTGATTTTAAGCCTCTGCAGAGCAGAGTTCAGCTTACACAGAGCTCAGAAATCCTTCTAGACATCTAGTAGAAGAAAAATAATTGGAATCAGATTACCAGAATTGGTGAAGGGTCCAAAAATGGTTTTCACTATTCAAAGAATTTATCATAGCACAGCATCTTTTAGAGTTAATCCAGTTCTTTAGTTGAACTTACTGTGATTTGGTTTTACAAACCAATAATATCTTCCTTTAAAAGGCCACTAATTCACATATGAACTATTATTGAATATGTAGTCAATGAAAGTTTTCTAAATGCCTTAGGTGCTTTATTTAAAATTAACTTAAAATACAGATTTTGTTTTAATGTGGTACTCGCCTTGGTCTTGCTTGTTTTATTTTTTTAGTGTTGGAAACATGTTTTAATGCTAAAAACCACCTAAAAACCAAGTAAGTTCTGCCCTCAAAGTCTGCACTTGTAGGGAAAGAGATTATTTTCCTGTACCAGGGAGGTTGAGAATAGAGGCAGTGGGAATGTCCTTCAGAGCAGGCCTCAAATAGCATCAAGGTTCAGTGCCAAGAAGGGCTAAGCATTTGAACTTGGTATGGAGGAGGCCAAGAGAAAAACAGTCTTACTAACGCAATAATCACTGCCCCCCTCCCACCTCCCTAGAAGGGAGGCATTATTTGTGGTTATCTAGTCCTATTTCCTATCTTGTCACATTGTAAGTTTGAAAAAGATTTGTTATTCCCAACAGTAAATTTCTTGGTTTTGTTTTCACTTTATCATTTCTCCTTGTACTTATTGTACTGACAGCTCTTCAGCTATTCTTTGTTCTCATCTAAACCATTGTTTTCCAGATGTCTTTTTTCTCCCATATGTATATTTTAATGATATATGTCCCTTTCAAAAAAATTTTTGTTTTTCTTTATTATTAGGTTTTATCCATTATATCTTACCCTCATTGTTCCATCTCTATCCCATAATGCTTGTAAATTACCTGGCGTGTGTCTTTCTGTACTTCCCTGGATGTTTGTGTATTTATATTTATCTACCTCAGGTAGATATTCAACTGGTATTTTTGAGTGTCTACCACCTCAGTGTGAGTGAGACAAAAGAAACAACTTAAACCTGTAAGTAGTTTGTAAAAAAGTTGGGGAATGATGTGTAAGATTATTTATGACCAGAAGCTGCCTTGCTAGTGCCCATCTTATGGAAGAGTTGGGTAAAGCAAGAAGTCAAGGTGGGCGGTCATAGTCAGGTTCTCTGGGAGTTTGTACAGTCTGGGTAAGCAACAGTGGTAATTGGTTCCCAGATGTCTTTGAGGAGAATTACCTGGACTACTGAATAAACAGAACTTTCAGATTTCTCCAATGGAGGGTATGATTCTGCAGATCGAGGATGGAGCCAGGGAATTTGTATGCATAAAAAGTACCTCAAGTAATTCTTTTGGGTGAAATTTAAGTAATGCTGCCTAACCTTGTGAGCTCATATAATTAGGATGGCAGCTAAGGAAATAAAAATAAGAGGTTCATGGGACATACTTAGACTGAAGAAATATTCATTGTTTACCTGAAATTTAAATTTAACTGGGTACCTTGTTTGGCAATCTTACCTATGGAGACAATAGATTTGTGCTGCAGGAGCAGTTATTTGGAGCTGTCACTGGGGCCAGATGAATTCTGTCTAGCCAGGAGTCAGAATTCTCTTGGACATAAGAGGGAGGTGTTATTTCAGCCCTGTATGTGTGTCCTGGTTTATTGGCTCTTTTGATGTTCATGGTGTTAAGGGTTAAACTGTGTCACCCCAAAGTATATATTTCAAAATCCTAACCCAGAAAATCTCAGAGTGAGACCCTATTTAGAGATAGGTTTTTAAATAAGTACTCAAGTTAAAATGAAGTCATTTAGGTAGGGTATGTAAAAAGGGAAAATTTGGAGGCTGACATATGCACACAGGGAAAGAGCCTTGTGAAGATGAAGGTGCTGATCAGGATGAGGCTTCTACCAGTCAAGGGACTGCAAAGAATTCCAGTAACCCGGCAGAAGCTGGAGGAGAGGCGTGGAACAAATCAGTCCTCAAACCGTCAGCCTGAGCCAGCCCCCCCAGATACCTTGGTCTTACACCTTTAGCCTCCAGTAGGAATTTCTGTGGATAAAGCCACCTAGCCTGTGGTACTTTGTTAGAGTAATCCTAGCAAGCTACTGCACATGGCCATACAGAAATTGGGCTGATGAACTCCCCTCTGCTTTGTGTGGTCAATCTATAGCAAGGGTCCTCAAACTACGGCCTGTGGGCCACATGCAGCCTGCCGAGGACGTTTATCCAGTCTGCCAGGTGTTTTTGCTTCCACTGCCTGTCCTGTTTAGCAGCAGACTCATCCCGGGCCCGCAAAATCTGTTAGCGGAGAAACCATTGGTTGCATTCCCAAACAATATGTGTGGATTCACTGGAAAAGTTGCAAAAGGAGTTCCAATTTAGATTTAAAGAGCTTCATCTCCATGAACAGAACATACAGCTTTTCCATAACCCATTTTCTATTGACATTGAAAATGTAGAGGTCAGTCCCTGAAGTCGCCACCGCGGCCTCCAGTGCTGGCGTCTCCTGCAGGCGGGAGCCGGGTGCGGCAGGGGTGGCTGGCCCAGTGTTTTTGCGGCTCCAGGTTTCTGGCTTTTCCATGGGGCTGGCCTGGGGTGCCTGGATGCTCTAAGAACGTTTCCACTGTTGTTTGGAGGAGACATGCAGTGGGATTCAGAATTCCTGGAGAATTGCCTTGTGAGAAGCTGGAAGTATTTCTTTAAATTCCATCTCTTAGTGTTTCAAAGAAACATCAAGAAACCATGAACAACATTAGTAAGGAAGAGTTTGACTGCCACTTGCTTGATGAAGGTTTTATTGCCAAGGACATTCTGGATCAAAAATCAATGAAGTTTCCTCTTCTGATGATAAGTATGCCTTCTATGTAGCAGACCTCAGAGATGTTCTGAAGAAACACCGAAGATGGCTAAAAGCTCTTCCTCGAGTCACTCCCTTTTATGCAGTCAAATGTAATGACAGTAGAGCCATTGTGAAGACCTTCACTGCCATTGGGACAGGATTTGACTGTGCTAGCAAGACTGAAATACAATTGATGCAAAGTCTCAGGGTGCCTCCAGAGAGGGTTATCTATGCAAATCCTTGTAAACAAGTGTCTCAAATTAAGTATACTGCCAATAATGGAGTCCTGATGATGACTTTTGACAGTGAAGTTGAGTTGATGAAAGTTGCCAGAGCACATCCAAAGGCCAAGTTGGTTTTGAGGATTGCCACTGATGATTCCAAAGCAGTCTGTCAACTCAGTGTTAAATTTGTTTCCACCCTCAAAACCAGCAGACTTCTTCTTTTTTATTTTTTGTAGAGACAGAGTCTCACTTTATCGCCCTGGGTAGAGTGCCGTGGTGTCACACTGCTCACAGCAACCTCCAGCTCTTGGGCTTAAGCAATTCTCTTGCCTCAGCCTCCCTAGTAGCTGGGACTACAGGCGCC
>CAUYON010137218.1:0-17405 GCA_963573935.1 Arctocebus calabarensis | reverse complement strand
TTGACCAGTCCTTCCTTTGCCTGTAAGCTGGGACTGGTGTTTGTACCTTTTCCCCTAGAGTTTTGCCAACCCGTACTTTGCTACTGCCTGCGCAACTGGGAGCCTTCTTGATGTGGTGGGGTTAAGTGGCTCTGTCTTATTCAACTGGTCTGTGTCTTACCCTAGAGAATTGGTTACTCTGTGTTGGATTCTGAGCTGTGGAGGAAAACCAGCAGTTAGGTCACCACGCCCCTCACAACAATTCCACAACAATTGGAAAGGAAAATCAAACCTTCCCACTACCACACACGCAGTGTACAACGTTGGAAAGTCCTAAGGTGATTGGCCCAGTTGAAGAGGTACCAATCAATTGTCCCGACCTGAACCAACCTCAAATCAAAGAGTTGAAAAGTCTCTGGCGACTAGACAGCAGAAGTCTGCTGGCAGCTTTAGTATAACTCGCTCCAGGGTTCTGTGAGTTCAGGACGGTTCCCCTAGCCAGTAAATTAGCCTGGGAAGGTTGATGCCTCTTTCCCCGCCTTGCCCCTCTGTCACACCCAGTCTCTGGTAACCCTTCAGGGCTGTGGTCCAGTTCCCTCCAATGAGCAGATGCTCTTGAGGTTTGCGCCTGCCTTGGTCACACAGGGCTCTGTGGCTCCTCAGCCAGTCCACCAGTTATATCGGTGTTGGTGGGGCGGGGGGAGGTGAGGCCTGACACCCTGGGTACTTGATAGGGGCTGGGGTGATTCACTCAGTTCCAGCCCTGTCCTTGATTGATGTAAAGTAGATGAAAAAGCTGATAGAACAGAATAAGTTTGCAGAATTTCTGCCCTGTGGAAGAGAAGTTGGGCTGCTAATAGTCCTGACTCAGTCTGTGAGCTTCAGCGCTTTGTCTCAGCTGTAATCCCCTGAGGGCCAGGTATGGCCAAAATTTAGCAAAGCTTTGGTCCGCTTCAGCCGGCCACCTTTCGGCGTACTCTCTCTCACCGCTCCCGAGCCGGGAGAACAGCACAGACCAGTGGCTGACCGTGCCCTGTCCACACCCCTCGAGAAAGTCCCCAAGAATCTGGACTCCATGGGGGACAGACCTCCAGCCCTCAGGGTGAGAGTGGAGGGGAGTGCTGGGAGTTCCAACTTGCAGGTAGAGAATATATACAGTTTTGTACAGCTTTATGCCTGGCGGGAGAGTGCCGCGGCCCCCTAATAGGGTAAGCAGGTCCAGTTTTTAGAGGGTCTCTCCCGTGGGGTAGAGTGGGAGGACATCTGAACTCTCATTGCTTGTTTGTATGGAGGTATGGAGTATACTGCGAGCTATTCTCTTGGTGGAGGGGACTCCTTCTGCTTGGTGATGTGCTCTGTACCTTTTATTTGCATCTTTGAGGTTGCAGGTCGCTCCAGCAGGGTTGATGTGCGTTCCTCAACCTTGTCTCTTGGGTCAGCTCCAAGCTTTTGGCTTTCTTGCCAAATTTCTGTACTTTAACTCTCCTTGTGGACGGGAGTGTCTGCAGAAAGCTGGCTACAGATCGCCATCTTGGCTCCTCCCTCGATCGCAAGGTTTTTTTTAATAGTTGTATTTTTCAGTCCTAAAATCTCCATTTGATTCAACTGTGTAATGTATTTTGTGTGTGTATATGGTTTTAATTTTTTCATTTGTCTCAACCTTGTTCTTAGTTACTCCCTGAAGCATTTTTATGCTGGCTGCTCTAAAATTCTTGTTGGATAATTCCAACATCTTATCATCTGGTTGTGGGCTTCTGTTGATTATCTTTTTCCATTCAAGTTGAAATTGTTTTTGTGCTTTGTATCATGAGTGAGTTTCCATCTTCTCCTGGCTATGATGTTATCAAGCTCTTGATCATCTCTCTTCTTGGTCCTTTGCTAATACCTCACTGGGTGTGGTAGACATCAGCTCATCCTCACTGCCACCCCGTGGGGAGGGCACTTGCTGCCTGTGGTTGGTGGTTAATGTGCAGGTCCCCCATTGGCTCTCCTGGTTACCACACTGCAGGGAGATGCTGCTGTGCGTTACTGAGCTGCGGTGGGCATCCAGGCTGCCCTTCCACCTCCATGACCTCATCCTCTTAGGAGGCAGAAAGGCTTCTCTGCTGGTGTGCAGATTCTCTTTTATCTGTCAGAGTCATCCTTTATGTCTAGGGTTTAACTGTACTTAGTAGGAGAGGAAAAAAGTACATAAATCTATTACATCTTCTCCAGAATTAGAAGTTCCCAATCAAGCCATTTTTGTGGTCTCAGAAAATCATCTGATGAACCAAGCAGTATACCTCAGTACAAGAGCCAGGTATTCTGTTCCTTCCTGTCAACAACTGGAATTTATCATAACAGGTGAGTTGCCTTATTTAATGTGGTGTAGTACAGAAACATGTAGAAGCAAATTCAGGATGTGCTTCTTTCTGTAGGGGTGAAACTTGAATGGAAAAATCTAGTATTTAATCAAAAAATTCCCCAAATATTCACCAAGTGACATGATCTATGTCATGAAAAAATAGAATTATGATCAATTTTGCTTATCTACAGGATATGATAGATAAGAGGGGTGGGGGGAGGATGGGTAGAGGGAGGGCAATTAGTGGGAACACACCTATGGTGCATCTTAGCAGGGTACTGGCAAAACTTACTAAAGGTAGAGTATTAATGTCTTTATATAGTGATCAAGGAAATGCCATGAAGGATATCTGTAACAGTACGATCAAAATATTTCTGAATATTTTCATATGAATCTGCCCTGTGATTGCACCAATGTACATAATTATGATTCAATAAAATTATTTAAAAAAAAAGAAAAATAATAAGTAAATAAAATATTTCATCTGTATACTCAAAAGCAGACATCAGGGCACTCTCTGTGTCATCTCTTTCTCTCAATCTGTCCTTCACACACACATACACACACACACACACACACACGGAGTCCCTAGGATGGGAGGAAGTAGCATTCTCCTTCTTTTTGCATTCTTTGGGGGAGACCTGGAAGCTAGAAGTTCAAGAAGACAAGGCTGTGGGCACTGGAAATCTCTACATATCCTCACATACTCAGGATAATCAAGATTTTATTGGCATCTCCATGTAAACAAAATATAATGTATTACTAGCCTGCAGACTCCAGATAATTTGACTGTCCATCTACAGAAAGGACTGTGGCTTCTTTCTTCAACTTTGGTACATTCCATAATGATGCAAGAGAAATCACTCGTGTTTGCATTTCTAATGGCTTTCAGGAGAGAGACTGCTCAAGAAGGAAATCAAGTCATTATGGAAATCATTTCTGTGTGGGGTTTTTTCCCCTCTCCTTTATAGGTCAGGTTTTAACTTGTGGAAAGCAGAATAAACAGATTAGTTAGTGGTGAATTCCAGGCCTTTGTTCTAATATCTCTACCTTTTCTCTGTAAATGTGCTGGGATGGCTTCTTTTTCTCTGGGTACAATACAGAATGTTTCCACTAATCCAAAAGAAATGTGAGTTCCAGTTGCCTTGGGGATTTTGTCACAGGTAAATGTCAGAGCAAATCAGCCTGCTCCTCCCTACCCCGCTCTGCCCATATAAACTCGAGGATTTCAGAGCAGAGACTGCAGTTGCCCTGTGATGCATTTTCTATGACATGGTCTTATCGTTTGCATTCTCCTTGTGTGAATGTGCTGAGCTCTCAGTAGGGTATGCATGTGCTGTGGTTTCCTCTTTGCCCAGAGAATTCACATTATGACACGTGGAGGGAGATGGAAGAAGGCTCTGTAGCCAAGGACTGAGAGACAGAAAAACTCAATTACTGCCTCATCATTCCACCAGAAAAATGAGGTTACATTTTCCTGACAAAAACTTTGTCAGAATTTACTGAAATTGTTTTAAGTATCTGAAATTCTACACTATGCCTTGAATTATCAAAGACATTTAAATAATTAGGTTTTTTTTTATTGTAGTTGTCGTTGTTGTTTGGTAGGCCTGGGCTATACTCGGATTCGCCAGCTCTGGTGTATGTGGCAGGCAACTGTAGTTCCAGCTACTTGGGAGGCTGAGGCAAGAAAATCACTTAAGCCTGAGAGTTGGATGTTGCTGTGAGCTGTGACAACACAGCACTCTATCCAGGGTAAAGTGAGAGACTCTGTCTCAAAAAAGAAAATTAGGGTAAATACAAAATCAAATGTATTAGTAGTTATTATTATTAATTGGGGAATATAAAATATTGAGTGGCAAATATCGTGTATGTGCTATTAATTAGCAAAAGGTCTAAATACCATGATGACTGAGGAGTAGAGGTAGAAAATGAAGTGACTTTGTGCCTTTTCTTGCTGGTCCTCTTCCTGACTATGGAATCCCAACCTTCTTCAGTGAAGTGGAGGACTTGGAAGGGAAGTGTCTCTCAGTGTCTGACATTGCACAGCTACTGGTGCAGGCGTGGTGGGCAGTGAACCATCACCAGTCGGTCTCCAGCAGTGTTGCCCACCTCTCCGTGGCTGCAGTCAGTACACAACTGTGACTGCACCCTGCTTGCCTCTCTGCCAGCAGTGATTGGCCCATGGCAGGGTCCTGATAAATATTTGATGTATAAATAAATTAGCTTGAGATCTTACCTTGCTTACAGATAATCCATTACAAAGCAAATAGACATTAGTGATACGGAACATGAAACTAACCATCTACCTTACACCTTAGGCAAAAGGGAAAATGAAATGAACTTTGCATTCAGTGTTCATTCAAAACCTTCGATGGAACTGGGCTGAAGGGTAAGGAGCACCGACCTCTTATGTTCAGGGCACTGTTGTATATAATTCGGGTTCTACAGAGTCAAATGAGGTAGTTGGTCCTCCTAAGCGTGAAACAGGCAGCGGTTCAGCCTCTAACGTCCTGATGTCTGTACCATTTCCTTTCTCTGGGACAGTTTCCTTTGTATATTCTACATCCTACTCTGAAAGCTTCAAACATGTTCATATTCTTCATACGTGGGAGTTGATATGGGGACACTCCCCCTTGAGACTGGCAGCTAGAGTAAGGCATAGTGACAAGTGAAGTCTCTACAATGCAGAGAAAAGGCGGTGAGAGCAAAGAAGGGAGCTCATGGTGCTGGAAAGGAGAGTAATGTTGGAATTAAATCTTCCTAACTTCCTAAATTCCTCAGAGGAATAAAATAGAGACAACTTTACATGGAAACGGTACAGTTTGTATTTTCAGTGTTTGGAACAAATAGATAAGAAACATCAGTAATTTCAAGGATCTAGGGAGCTGGAATGCTTTTCAGAAAAGAAGTACCCAGGTTACTACTAATAAATACAGAATCTTGCGTCCTTAGTTCCTATTACATTCAGTAATAGAAATGTCATAAGCTGTACCCTGGCAAAGAACAGACATAATGTTATGAGAGATTTTAATTAGTGGATTAATTACCCATGGGAGAGAGAGCCCCAGCTTTCCAGGACCCTCCATTGGCCACAGTCTTACTGCTCTGGCTCCTCAGAACCCTCTGCTCATTCCCACTGTTTCTAGAATGGGTATATAAAAGGGAACTGAACTGATCAAGGGCTCCGTGATACAGAATTCCGCCAGGGTAAGCTGCTGTTGTTGGGTGGAATGTTCTGGAAAGCCTTGTTGCTTGGTGGCATTGCTCAATTATTTTACATCTTTGTCATTTTTCTGTTGTTATTCTATCAATTTAGGAGATAGGGGAATGACGCCTCTACTATCATTACAAATTTAGGTATTCATCCTGCAACCTCTTTGTTGCCTGTCCTCTGAGGCCTCTTGTTTACATACAGTTCACATGTGAAGGATTCTTAATTGGAAACTATGAAGTCCTCCTTCAGATCACCTAGGGAAACCGAAGGACAGAGCACTGGAAAAATGGGCCAAGGATGTGGACAGGGATTTGGAGAAGTTTCAACTGGAATCAGCAATTATTGATCTGTCAAAAAGAAGAGAGAAAAAGAAGGCAGTGGCTCATGCCTGTCGGCACTCCAAGAGACTGAGGCACTTGGATCACTAGAGCTCAGGAGTTTTAGACCAGCCTGAGCAAGAGTGAGACCCTGTGTCTACTGAAAACAGAAAAATTACTTGGGCGTCGTGGCGGGTTTGTGTAGTCCCAGCTACTCTGAAGGCTGCGATAAGAGGATTGCTGGAGTCTAAGAGATTGATGTTACTGTGATCTGTGATGCCACGGAACTCTACCAGGATGACAGAGTGAGATTGCCTCAAAAAAATAAATTAATTGAAAGGAAGGGCGGGAGGGAAACGCATTATTAAACAGTGTATCAGTATTCATAGACAAACAATGAAATAACATTTTCACTTATTTGATTGTCACGATCTCAAGTACTGCCTGAGGACGAACAAAAATAGGAACTTCTGTATCTTCCTGAAAGAAATAGCAGGTGCTTAATGACTTGAGAGAATAACGTGTTGTAATCATTTTGAAATGAGCTAAATAATTATACTTTTATCCATTTATAATTATGCTGTTTTAATTAGTAATTTTTCTTTATTATGAATATCAACATTTGCTCTGAGTGAGGGAAGGTTTTGCTTCCACTGTTGAGGATGTCCTCCCACCATTTCTGAG
Source organism: Arctocebus calabarensis (assembly GCA_963573935.1). Classification (NCBI taxonomy): domain Eukaryota; kingdom Metazoa; phylum Chordata; class Mammalia; order Primates; family Lorisidae; genus Arctocebus; species Arctocebus calabarensis. Next base: position 10,864 of record CAUYON010137218.1, on the reverse strand, counting down.
TCAGTCCTGTGTTCCTGGCATAACATCTATTTGTTCAGGATGATTTGTTGTTTTTTTATACACTGTTAATTTTGACATTAAGTATTTTATCTAGGATTTTTGCATATAGGGATCACGGTGAAACCTCCCTTTTTCTCTTGGTCGGTTCACTGAAAGATCAACTCATAGTTACGGCAGATTAACAAGAGAAAGGTTTATTTTCAAATACTATGCACTTGGGGGTGGGACACAAGAATGATTTTCCAGTGTTTTAATGATGGTCCCAGACCTTTATAGATGGCTTTTAGAAGGCAGGGGGAGATGTGGTAAGTTTAGGTGCAGCAAGGGCTTGCTAGAGGGGGGAATAGCTGGGGGAAGCAGGTTGACTTTAGAGTAAACTGAGAGACAAGTATTGTGTTTTAAATGATTTGGGGCCAGGTTTGCAGGCATTCAGAAACGGAATTCTGCAGCCTCTTTTGATCCCCAGCCAGGTTACTCAGGTTTTATGTAGAGGAGAGGCCTCTTCCAATGCTTCCTGATCATGAATGGCCTTTATTTCAAAATATTCATTATACCAAGGTATAAAGTTTTGGTATAAAGTTTCCTTAGCTCCTTCATGCATCTTTATCTGCAGAAGGCAGAATAATATCTACCCTCCAGCCCACACAGATGACTACTTCCTGATCTCTGGAACCTATGAATAAGTTGCCTTATATAATGTTCATGCCTGTAATCCTAGCAATCTGGGAGGCTGAGGCTGGTGGATAGCTTAAGCTCTAGAGCAGTGGTTCTCAACCTTCCTAATGCCTTCTAATGCCATGACCCTTTAATACAGTTCCTGTGTTGTGGTGACCCCCAGACATAAAATTATTTTTGTTGCTACTTTATAACTATAATTTTACTACTGTAATGAATTGTAATGTAAATATCTGATATGCAGGATGTATTTTCATTGTTACAAAGGGGTTGCAACCCACAGGTTGAGAACCGCTGCTATAGAGTTTGAGACAAGCCTGAGCAAGAATGAGACCTGCCTCTACTAAAAATAGAAAAAGTAGCCAGGTATCCTGGCGGGCACCGGTAGTCTCTGCTACTCAGGAGGCAGGAGGATCTCTCGAGCCCAAGAGTGTGAGGTTGCTGTGAGCTATGATGCCTCACTCTACCCAGAGGCAACAAATTAGACTGTCTCAAAACAAAGAAAAAAGAAAGGGACTTTGCATGTGGGTTTAAATTGAGGGTCTCCAGATGGTGAGATTACCTTGGATGGTTTATAAGAGAAAAACAGGGCCAGCAGTGTCAGAGTACAGATCTGGCAAGAAAGGAGCAGTTGAATTGAGCCAGAGATGAGAGCCCAGAATACTGAACCCCGGAGCCTGGAATAGGCAAGGGAACCTCCAGGCAGTGCATTCCTGCCCATGCAAGCTAGACTTCTAACCACCAGAACTGCAAGGTAAGCAATTACTGTTGTTTTAAGACACTAAGTTTTTGACAGTTTACTGTAACAGCAATAAAAAACTAATAACAGTATCGTATCTTTAATTGTGTTGGCATTTTCTTGTCTTTTGTTGATGTTGTATCTGCCTTGTGAAATCAGTTAAATCCTAAGTGTTTTTTTTGTTTTTTTGCAGTTTTTGGCTGGGGCTGGGCCTGAACTCGCCACCTCTGGCATATGGGGCCAGCGCCTCACTCCTTTGAGCCATAGGCACCACCCAATCCTAAGTGTTTTTTTTTTCTTTGAATCAGTTTGTAAAAGACAGAAATCATCCACTTATTTAAGATTTGGTAAAGAATATTTTTTGCAATTACTTGGGCTGTGTATGTTTTTTGTTTGGGTCAGGATTAAGGGAAGGGGAGAATAATTGTTTTGCAACAATTTGAATTGTTTCCTCCCAGCCTCAGTTTATTCTTAGGTCAGTTTTGACAATTAAGAATTTTGAGAGAATTTTCTATCTTATCTGAAATTTTAAATTTACTCAGACTAGGTTGTTTACAGTATTCTTTTGTTCTTATTATCAAAACAGAGTTGTGGTTACACTCTTCCTTTCGTTTTTAGTATTTTAATAAATGCTCTCTTAAAGAATCAGTCTTTTTAAGGTATGTCAGTTTGATTCAAGTTCTGTTTAGTCATTTTCACAACTTTTTTCCTATGTAGTATACTATATTCAAGTTTAATTTACACATGAAAACATTTGCTATTTCTGAGTATTAAATTTGATATTTAACATTTATGTGCAGTCATATAACTACTACCTCAAACATTTCATCACCCAGAAAGTTTTCTTGTCCCCCATATTTTGTAATTAAAATGCGTAGTCATCCTCCTCCATTGCTTAAGACCAGGGATTCTCAAACTACGGCCTGCGGGCACTTGTGGCTCACCATGGACATTTATCTGACCTACTGGGTGTTTTTGCCCTGGTGCCTGTCCTGCTTAGCAGCCAACTCATCCCGGGTCGCAGTATGCAAGTGTGGAATATACACGCACTCTCCGACTCCCCTCCTTCTCTCTGTCTCTCGCAGTCTTGGGTGAGACTGAGACTCGTGATCAGAGGAGTCACGAGTGTGCCTGTGCAGAGCCTGCTGCTGCCTGAGGACCGAGGTAAGAACAAGTTAGGATTTTTTTTTTTGGAAGTTAGGAGGTCTATTTTTTCTTTTTATTTTGCAATTAGTAAGGCCTTTTTTTTTTTTTTAAATATCATATTTGTATTTGTTCCCCCTTTTTTTTTTTTACTTTTTTGGAGTTTTTGGCTGAGGCTGGGTTTGAACCCACCACCTCTGGTATATGGGGCTGGCACCTTACTCCTTTGAGCCACAGGTGCTGCCCCCATTTTGTTTTTTTACTTCAAAATAAGATATGCGCAGTGTGCATAGGAATTTGTTCATAGTTTTTTTTTTTTAATTATAGTCCAGCCCTCAAACGGTCTGAAGGACAGTGAACTGGCCCCCTGTTTAAAAAGTTTGAGGACCCCTGCTTAAGACAATCACAGATATGTTTTCTGTTACTATAGTTTTACCTGTTGTAGAATTTCTGATATGTGAAAGCATACAATATATACTTATTTATATTTAACAGTTTTTGCTTCATGCAGTGTTTTAGATTCATTCATGTTGCTATGTATATCGGTAAGTGGTCTCTTTTTTTACTAATGTTTCACTGTACAGATGACACAGCATATTGGTCCATTCCCAACATGGCATTTGTGCTGTTCCCAGGGTTTGGCCACTGTGAATAATGCCACCGTGAACATGTCCATGTGAATAGTAATGTGGGCATATTTATTATTTCTTTGGGGTAAATACTCAGATGTGGGACTGCTGAGCTTGGATGGTGAGTACATGCTTAAATTTACAAGACAATAGAAAACCACTGAACCACTGAATTCACGCATTTGTGCGTGAATTCATAGCAGCAGTCCAGATGGATTTGAGCTGCTCTGCGTCTTCAGCAGCATTTACTATGGTCCGTCTTTTTAAGTTTTGACATCCTAGAAGGTGCGTAGTGGATCTGACTGTGATCTGAATTTCCACTCCCCTGATCAGTAAGGACTTTGAACGTCTGTGGCATATGTACACCATGGAGTGCTATTCAGCTGTAAGAAAAAGGTGGAAAATTACATCTTTCGTATTAACCTGGATGGAGTTGAAATACATTCTTCGTAGTAAAGCATCACAGGAATGGAGAAACAAGAATCCAGTATCCTCAATACTAATAAGAAGCAAGTAGATGATCTAGTACTTGCCCACATAAGAGAAAAACTCAATTCAGCTCAAGCTAGGGGGAGGAGGCGGAGGGAGGAAGGAGAGGACAGGAGGGGCCGAGGGGATGGCCAAGCTCCCACTTAATGGGCACCATGTAAGTGTCCATGGCACACCTTCCGAGTGTGGGACTCACTACAAGAGGGACTCTGCTTAACAGATGCAAACATTGTAACCTAGCTGTTTTTACCCTCACATTAACAACAACAACAAAAAGACCTTTCTGCACCATACATTACACTTAAATGAAATAAAAAAGGAGCTTTGACAGGATTGAGTTTGGGCATGCAGTTTTATTGATTCCTTTACATTCTCTCTGATTCTATTCCTCCTTTCTACATTTTCTGGGGGGAGGAAGTTTTTAATATCATTAGAATATAACTTTATCTTTTAATTGTTGCACACAGAATATTTTATAGTTTATTTTAGTCTTAGCTCTAGAAATCAAAATATGCATTCTTATGATAAATACTTGAGGTGATTTTATCATTCACCTGCCTGACTTGGTCACTGAACAGTCTCTGCATGTTACAAAATGCCGTGAGTACCCTATAGATATGTGCAAATATTATGTATCAAAAATTTAAAATAAATGGAATATAGACAGTAGAACCTTCATACTGGCCACCTCTCTACACTGACCTCCTTAAGTTTATTTGGTTTTCACAGACTAGACATGTACCAAATGTACTTATCAGTACATTAGGCCTGATTCCTTATGTCTACCACTCCTTTATGTTGACTAATCTGTTATAGTGCATTGGGTGGTTAGCTTACAGAGGTTTATGGGGCATTTTTTTAATGTTCATAATATTTATCATTAATGTTGTAATACTCATCTAAAAAGTAGCAGTCTTAAAACCAGACAAGCCTCTTTACCTCCCCTCTTTTTACTTCATGCTGTAGTTATATGTATTATATCTTTGTATGTCATATGTAGGGAGTATAATTTTTGCTCAAATCTGTCATATATTTCATAAAGAAATTAAGAGGGTTGGTTGCAATGGCTAATGCCTGTAATCCTAACACTCTGGGAGGCCTAAGTGGTAGATTACTTAAACTTAGGAGTTTCCAGACCAGCCTGAGCAAGAGTGAGACCCTGTCTCTACTAAAAAACAGAAAAACTAACCAAGCATGGTGGCAGGTACCTGTAGTTCCAGCTATTTGGGCGGCTGAGGCAGGAGGATCACTTGATCCCAGGAGTTTGAGGTTGCTGTGAGTTAATGATGCCACAGCACTCTACCCAGGGCAACAGAGTGAGACTCTTATCTCTAAAAAGAAGAAAAAAGAATATATTTTTAAAAATCCAAAGAGTAGAAAAATGCATTTAGAGTCTGTCAAATTATACAATGAATTATAAGTGTCCCAGTTACAGCAGAAGTTCTCTTATTTCCCTGTAAGATTTCTTTCAGTAATTATAAAAAGAATAATATTCACAGAGAATTTTATACATGATGTGTGTATACACACACACATATGTATTTTCTTCTTTGTCAAGCTGTTTGTGCTAAACATTCCCAAGATGTTCAATAACATATCATAATTATTTTTTTAAAGTTAGACATCACCCATTCTTAATGAAAGTGAATCAGTGGTTAATGGCTTCTGGTTCCAGGGTTAATATGACTTCCTATGTAATTTTAGATATCTCATATTTTAAGTATGCTGTTTTGAATTCACCACAGGTTGTTATGAATCTTAATACTTTGTGTGTTAATATGTGTGCCATTTTGGGGTGAAATATTAGCTTAACCTGAGTTTTTATGGTAAACATTAATCATTAAATTCACTCTCATTTCTGATGTCTGAACTCCATCAACATGAGCTTATTTTGAAATACTAGTTTCCATTTAATTTCAAGATGAAAACCTGAGTTATGCAGTCCATGCTAGAAGTTTCTTATTTAATGAAAACATTTTATGAGAGATGAATATCTTGTCTTTTTCTAGTTAGTATTTCTAATTATTGTCTAATGAAGTCTTTTAAAGTGAAATTAAAGAACAAATTCACGATCAGTAGCAGAGTTGAAATTGTGAACTCATGTTGTTTGACTACACACATGTGTATCTATGCACTGTCAGGTAAGCCCTTTTTTTCTGTTTGGTGTGCTTAATAAATTTGGCTGTGAATAGGATATATGTGTGAGAGAGACAGGTATGGTGTTCTTCCCCATGAAACTGATAACTTCAGGTGTTATTGAGACATTTGCACACAGAGATCAGAACCAGCTCTCTGACCATAATCATTCCTAAATAATAAATCATATAAGTTAAATAAAATCAGGATCCTGTTCAGGCATGCAGAGAGGGGAGAGAAGCAGCAATGGGGAAGGCGACTTTCCCCCAGTTGTTACTATGGCTACCTGGAGGGAGACAGGGGCTCTCAGAGCAGGAGCGAAGACAACAGAAACTAGGGCTTTTCCCATGGCAACAGGGAGAGCTGCTGACTGTGACTGGATACACTTTCCTCTCCCTAATGTTATCAGCATTAGTTTTTAATAATATCATGGGAGTAGATGTATAGAAAACCCTAATTGTGAACTAATAGTTTAAAACATAAAACATGGAAATTGCATTCATTGAAAATGCCACTGAGGTTCAGGGGTGGTGCTGCAAATTTGGATGGGTGACACTTTGGGAAGCTGAGACGTTACTGGCTGCTGCTGATGTAGCCCTTACTTGCTGTAAGATCCAGAAGAATTCCCCTAACTGATTTCTACTAAAGTTGGTGTCAGGTGGATGAGCACGACATGCAAACTAAACAGGCTGTGGAATCTAAGTAGAATTGTGACCGTACAGAACAAAGACCTGACTTAAAAATATATATATATGTTTTATGTGTGTGTGTGTGCACGCGCTTGTATACATATACATATAAAATTGATGCAGCACTATGTTTATTGGGAATAAATGCTGGAGGGAACATGTAGAGAACAATAATCAGAGAGTAATATTTGGAGAGCTGGAAGGTACGTTAGGGGCTATGTAGGCTTGATTTCCAAATGAAGTGTTTAAAGGTATTTCCTGGCACCTATATTTGTTGAGCACCTACTATAGGCCAGATACGGTTTTTAGCATTTGGAAAATACACATCAGCCATCAAAACAGACAGGAATCCGGTCTCCTTGGAGCTGCATTCTCAAGGGAAAACACAGGCAGTAAAAAGGAGTCAATAAGAGAAGTATGCGAGTGTTTGCATGTTACAAAATAAAACAGAGGAAGCAGGATTTAGGTGGGAGGGTGCAGTTGCAAATCAAAATAGTATCAGGGTCGCCCTCATTGAGTGTGCTGTGGTTGAGTAGTCTCACCAGTATTTTAGGAAAGAACATTCCAGTAAGAAAAAAGAAGACTGTCTTGAAAATACCATATACCCCGATAGCCGTAGGTCTGGGCAGAAGTCCCAGTCCTGCTTTCTGGATCTGTGACCTTTTCTATCCCTTATTTGAATGGGCTGTCCACCAACATAATTTCCTGTTTGATTGTTTTAATGTAACAGTTCTCAAGAGGTTGTCTTTGCAGGCAGCAGCATTGGCATTGCCTGGGAGATGGTTGCAATCAAACACATTGGAGCTGGGGCACAGCAGCCCCGAGGTCATTCTGAGAACCTCTCCTGCAAATACAGGGCAAGTTGTCTTCAGGGACCTTTCTTGATTCCAGCTCTAAGCTGTAAAATCTTTCATAAATGAGCCCCAGTTTGCCGACCGCTATTCTAATTCTCCTATACCCCGAAGTGGTTGTTTGCAAGAAAAAGATGTACAACAGAAGTGGCTTCAAAGTGGAGAAGCCCCCCTTCAGTGTGCCTTCATCAGCACCCAGGAAGGTGAGGATGGCTGCTGGAAGAGAAAGATGATCTAGCCAGGTGCTATCCTGAAAGAGGAAAAATGTAGGGCCGTTCAGATTCTGGGGCACCCGCTCACCCCATGTTCAGAAAATTCTGAGAGAGGAAAAGGAGTTACGTTTATGGTGAAAGAAAGATTTCCTAGAACCAATCTGAAAGTAAAGTGCCCCTAGCGAGAAAACCATCAAAAGTCGCTTCTCAGTCACTTGTCAGTCACTTCTCACCCAAATATGGGGCAGAGTAAGTTTTACATGAAAAGTTTTTAATCTTCTTTTCCACTTCTAAATATTAGAACTATACTCCACCTGGGGGTCGGTTTGCAAAGCTATGCCTTATATGTATCTACTCTTTGTAATTGGCCCCAAACCATACTCGTTGTTTCTAGATTTTCAGCTTTATTAGAGCCCAAATTCTAATTTCTGAAACCACTTCAAACATATGGGCTGGGCTTCTGCTTCTGATAATGATGAGCAAGGGAGATTAAAAAAAAAAACCCCACTAAAGGGAAAAGTCTGGAAAAATATTTGGAAAACTTTTTCTAGAGCTGAGAGATCCTAGCCCCATGGTTGTGAAGGCTTTTGGAACAAAGATAAAGTGAGAAAGAAAATTCTCAGTCGGAAGCCAGACAGTTAGGACCATGTTATTTTAGGAGCATCTGCTGGTTTTCGACAAGGCTGTTGACAGGCAGAGACTCTGGGCAGAATTCCTAGCCAGAGTGATGGGATGGGGTGTAAAAATTAGAATCTCAATACCCTTTGAGAGGGGTCTGGTAAACTGCAAATTTGGGGTTGCAACTCTTAAAGTCTACAGAAAGAGTAGAAGTGGAATAGAAAGAGACCCACCTTGAATCCAGTTCCTGAAAGAGGGAAGATGTGGGCCTAATCTATGCCACTTTGTAGGACCCAGGGTGGGGACAGTGGCCTTGTGCCTTTCCCAGAGTGGCTGTCTGCTCTACTAGCTGGCCCTTGTAGAGGGTGGGGGTGATGGTAGCCCCCTTAGTGGAACCTTCACTCTGCAAGTGATATGTGGCAGGGGTGACTGGGGTCACCCTGGAGGAGAGCTCTGGCCCTAAGAGCAGGACCTGAGTGCAGGAGGAGGGTCCACTCTTGGTCACATCTGCCTTATCAGAAATGCTAAAGGACATTGTTCAGGCTGAAAACCGGTGACCGAGACAGGAAAGCAAGTCCACATGGCAAAAGTGAGAATAGCAGTAAAGATAGTTAAGTAATTATGAAGGCGGTATGCTTGCAGATTTCTCCTTTTTTTTTTGTTTTAATTGACTTAAAAAGCAGTTATCTAAAACAGCATGTACATAATTGTATTGTCATGCTGCTAATTTGAGAAATATACAACAATGAAGACAAAGGAGGTGGGTGGGAACAAAACTGTAAGTAAGATTGTTGACACCAGATGCTAACTTCATGAGGAAAAACGTGAGAATTATAAACAGTAAATAAGATATAACAAACTCTAGGAATATTAAACCAGCCATGCGGACGTAACAACGTTTTAGAGAACAGTGAACTACACATAGGCTGGGGGTCCCATAAGATGGAGCTGAAAATGTCCTGTTGCCTGGTGGTGTCACAGCTGTCCTCTTGTCCTAGGAATGTGCTGCTCATGGGTTTGGGGGTGGGGCCGGCGTAAACAAACCTGGTGCCCCGCCAGCCCTATAAATGGAAGGCATACAATTATTTACAGTCCATGATACTTGATGATGATAATATGTGACTGTGTTACAGCTTTATGTATTTATTATATTACCTTTTTATCCTTATTTCAGAACTCTTTCTACTTATAAAAAAATAAATTAATTGTAAAAGAGCTCCAGACAGGTGCCTCAGGATGTATTCCAGAAAAAGGCATTGTTACCCAGGGGGTGGTAACTTCAGGTTTGTCACTGCCCCTAAAAAACTTCAGTGTGACAAGACGGGGTGGGAGACAGAGAAACTGACGCTGCTGGCCCTGTGTAGCCCTGGCCTGATGTGTGCCTGTGTGTTTTGTGTCTTAGTTTTTAACAAAAAAAATTTGAAAAGTAAGACAAATGAATGAACAAAGATTATGCAATAAGGATATAAAGAAAGACAATTTTCTTTTTACAACTGCATAGTGTCTTTTGTATTTTAAGCTGTGTTGACAAGAGTCAATCAGTTTACAAATTTGAAAGTTTGTAGTTTAAAGAACTATAAATTTTTTTTTTTTTTTTTGAGAAAGAGTCTCACTATGTCACCCTGGGTAGAGTGCTATGGTGTCACAGCTCAAAGCAACCTCTTTGCCTCAGCCTCCCAAGTAGCTGGGACTACAGGCACCCACCACAATGCCCGGCAATTATTTTGTTGTAGTTGTCATTGTTGTTTTACCTGGTCCAGGCTGGGTTCGAATCTGCCAGCCTTGGTGTATATGGCCAGTGCCCTACCCACTGAGATATGGGTGCCACTAAGGTTAATTTTTTTTTTTTTAAGTTTTTTTCTTGTCTTTCTTTTTTTCTTTTGCAGTTTTTGGCCGGGGCTGGGTTTGAACCCACCACCTCCAGCATATGGGGCTGGTGCCCTACTCACTGAGCCACAGGCGCTGCCCTAAGGTTAATTTTTTAAGAAAGAAAAATATTTTTTATAAATTTAATGTAGCCCAAATATACAGTGTTCGTAAAGTCTACAGTAGTTTTCAGTAATGTCCCGGGCCTTCACATATTTATCACAACTCATTCACTGACATCCATGATGAATATTCTATATAGATGCACCATTCTTATCTTCTGTGCTGTATTTTTACTGTGCCTTTTCCTATGTTAAGATATGTTCAGATACACAATTAGTTGCCATGTGTTACAACTGCCTAGAATATAGTAGCGTGCTGTGTAGATTTGTATAGCTTAGGAGGGATACTCAATAACATACAGCCTAGGTGTACGGTAGCCTAAACCATCTAGTGCTCTGTAACTGCCCTCAATGATGTTTGTATAAGATGACCTACACTGGCCGGTGCCTGTGGCTCAGTGAGTAGGGCACCAGCCCCATATACCAAGGGTGGCAGGTTCAAACCTGGCCCTGGCTGAACTGCAACAAAAAAATAGTCGGGTGTTGTGGTGGGTGCCTATAGTCCCAGTTACTTGGGAGGTTGAGATAAGAGAATTGCCTAAGCCCAGGAGCTGGAGGTTGCTGTGAGCCATGAAGCCATGGCACTCTACCAAGGGCGACAAAGTGAGACTCTGTCTCTAAAAAAAAAAAAAAAAAAAAAAAAAAAAAAAAAAAAAAGATGTAAAGTTCTTATAATTTATCCCATTTGTTAAATG
>CAUYON010137216.1:0-15455 GCA_963573935.1 Arctocebus calabarensis | reverse complement strand
TTGGATATTGACCTTTGCTATTCATGGTGGCTGAGGGTCTGGTTCGGCTTGGCGTCACGGACGGTTATTTTTTTTTGTCCTCTTCCTCTCCTCCATTCTTGAGGTACTTTACTCTGGAGAGTATGTTCCAGGTCCCACCATTTAAATGTAAAAGAGGCAAAATCTCCATCTTTCTTTAAGGCTGCATAGTATTCCATGGTATAAGTGTACCACAGTTTACTAATCCATTCATGGGTCGATGGGCACTTGAGCTTCTTCCATGACTTGGCTATTATGAATTGAGCTGCAATGAAGAATCTGGTGCAGATATCTTTTTTACAAAGTCTTTGGTCTTTTGGATATACTCCTAGTAGAAGAATTGCAGGATCCAAAATTAAATCAATTTTTGATCCCTGAGTGTTCTCCAAACTTCTTTCCAAAAGGAACATATTAGTGTGCATTCCCACCAGCAGTAGAGAAGTGTTCCCTTTTCTCCACATCCACGCCAACATCTGTAGTTTTGGGATTTTGTGATGTGGGCTACTCTTACTGGAGATAGATAGTATCTCAAAGTGGTTTTGATTTGCATTTTTCTGATGATTAAAGATGATGAACATTTTTTCATGTGGCTGTAGGCCATGTGCCTGTCTTCTTCCGAGAAGCTTTTGTTCAGGTCTCTTGCCCAGAGTGAAATGGGATCACTTGTTCTTTTCTTATTAATAAATTTTAGTTCTCTAAACATAACTTGCAAATATCCTCTCCCATTCTGAGGGAAGTCTACTGGCTTTACTTACTGTGTTCTTGGCAGTGCAGAAGCTTTTTAGTTTGATCAGATCCCAGTAATGTATTTTTGGTGTTGTTTCAATTGCCTTGGGTGTCCTCCTCATAAAGTTTTATCCCAGGCCAATTTCTTCAAGTATTTCCCCTGAACTCTTTCCAAGAATCTTTATGTTTTCATGTCTTAGGTTTAAGTTTTTTATACAGTGAGAGTTAATTGTTGTTAGAGGTGAAAGGTGTGGGTCCAGTTTCAGTCTTCTATAAGTCACCAGCCAATTCACCCAGCACCCTATTCTCCCTATTGTTAAATAGGGAGTCTTTCCCCCAATTTAAATTTTTGATAGGTTTATCAAAGATAAGCAGAAAAAACCTCGAATAGCCAAGACATTACTCACAAAAATAAAAACAAATCAGGTGGAATCATGCTACCAGACTTCAGACTGTACTATAAATCGATAGTGACCAAAACAACATGATATTGGCACAAAAGTAGAGAGGTAGATGTGTGGAACAGAATGAAGAACCAAGAGATGAATACAATTAAGTTTTGTTAAATGGTTCAACAGGTAATATCCTCTTTTGCCTCATTAGGAAAGCTTGCATAAAAGTTGCATTGCCAAACAATGTTTTCAGAGTTGTTGTGAGTGTATTTGATGCATTAAGGACAGTGTATGGCCGTAGGGTAGGAACAGAACAAAAACAAAAGCTACTTGATTGGATTATGTATGTTGTTAAAAGGCATTGTGTCAATGGAAGGATATATGGAACAAGGGCCTCATCCATTGGTCATATACAGTTCACTAGGAATAGGAATACATAGGACTAGATAAAAAACAAAACCAAAATAAATAACCAACTGGAGTCATGAACAGAAAACCATAAAAAAAAAAATACCCCAAACTCTTCTCCTGAACTACAGCTCCAAATAGCAGTCCTAGGAAGATATACAAATCTCTGCCACTTTGAATAATACTTCTTTTAGGAAAATGTAACCTAACCTTTTAGGCTAAGTCAGATCATTTTTCTCTAGCACATACCCTCCTATCTTCTAGGACTCCTTTTACGTAATCTCAGCATATTGATCATTATTTGTGTAGTTCTGAATCAAAGAGACTTTAAATTTTCTGGATCTGGGCCTGATGTGGTGGCTCCTGCCTGTAATCCTAGCACTCTGGGAGCTGAGACAGGTGGAACGGCCTGAGCTCAGGAGTTTGAGACCAGCCTGAGCAAGAGGGAGACCCCATCTCTACTAAACGTTGAAAATCTAGCCAAGCACTGTGGCAGTCACCTGTAGTCCCAGCTACTCAGGAGACAGAGGGAAGAGGATTACTTCAGCCCAAGTGAGGTTATTGTGAGCTTTGGTAATGCCACAACACTCTACCCAGAGTGACAGAAATGAGACAGACTGAGACTCTGTCTCAAAAGTTTTCTGGGTCTGTCTTGTTTGCTAATGATCCTACTTACCTCTTACTCTTACCTCTTACTCGGCCACATATTCATTTGTCTACTCATTCCATAAATATTTCATTAGCACCTATTTACTGGTCTCCTATTGCTGCACTAAGAAATATCACAAATTTAGTGGCTTAAAACAACACAAATTTATTATTTTACTATTATGGAGAGTGGACATCTAAAATTGGCCCCACTGTGCTGAAATCAAGGTGTTGGTGGCTATATCCTCTGGGCACTCAGGAAGAGAACCTCTTTCCTCGCCTTCCCCGGCTTCCCAGGCTGCCTGTGATACAGCTCATTAGCTCCACATCACTCCACTTCTGTGGTCCTGTCTCAGTCTCTGACTCTGACTTTCTGTGTTCTTTTCATAAGGACGACTGTGATGACGCTGGGCTCACTTCGATATTCCAGGATGACCTTTGCAACTCAAGATCTTGAATTTCCTTATATCTGCAAAGTCTCTTTGCCATGTAGTGTAACACATTTTCAGGTTTCTAGGATAAGATGTGCACATCATTGGAGGGGGAAGCGATATCTGTCCTACCATGACCTACTACGTGTCAGGCACTACGCTAATACTATAAAGAGCAAAACAGAAAGAGATCCTGTCCTCACGGTTTTGTGGGGTACTTCCAGACAGAGAGAGATTAATATAAACAAAGACTCTGGAGCGGGACCCAGGAGGGAACACAGTGAGAACTTGGGGGACTGAGACTAGCTCTGTAGCACAGAGTTGGGTGGGACTCTCTTCATAACAGAAGATGGCAGGGGTACACCCAGCAGGCTTATGATTATCAGAGCAAGAAAAGGCCAGTGCAGGCATTTACTCATTCATTCATTCATTCATTCATTCATTTATTTGTTTCTGAAACAGGGTCTTTCTGTTGGGTCTCATCATATCATAGCTCACCAATGCAACCTTTTAAATAGGGGTGTGTTCGTGTGTGTGATGTCTATGCAAACAACTGCCTGACTGATCTGTGGCGACTAGACTGGATGAACACTAGGATTCAGGTGGCTAGAATTGTTAGGAAACTCCCAAAATAGTCTGGGCAAAAAAGCAGTGGTAGTACAAAGCCAGCTGGAAAACAAAGATGGAGATGAGTGATGAATGTCGTGGTTGAGGGTTAGGCAAGCTATGTCACCAAGGGTCAGATATGACCCATACCTGTTACTGATTGTCTAAGGCTGCCTTTATCTACAAAGGCAGAGTTGAGTATTTGTCGCAGAGACCAAATATTTACCTGCAGAGCCTAAAATACTTCCTATAGAATTTTAAAATACAGTCTGCCAATCCCTGATACAGGAGGTTAAACTTCTGGGACTTTCATAAATATTGGGATGAGGGAGAGAGAAAGAGGGAGTTACCTACACCACTGGGAAGATCATTTAGACTAGGCCCTGGTGTGCAGGGTGGAGAGGGGAGGTGGTATTGTGGGAAGATCATGAGTTACTTGTTTACATGAGGTTTGAGATGATGTTGAGACATTCAGGAGTCAATGGTTCAGAGGACAGGTATATTTGGAGCTTGAGGAAAGTTCACAGATCTTGATATCCTGTCTAGTTGGAACTCAAAGGCATGTGTGTTGATCTGTTGAATTAAATTCCATGCAAAAACATTTCATTTAAACTTTTTAAAGTCTTACTTGACTTAATGAAAAAGACAATGCCAGAAACACTTGTTGAAAGTGTGTGTGTGTGTGTGTGTGTGAGAAAGAGAGGGACAGATGAAAAGAGAGAGAGAGAATGCATGGGCAATAAATCCATTGAATCCATTGACAGTTATTAAAAGACATTATCATTTTAGCTTAGTTTATTTCATTCCTGGTCATAACCTAAGCTTCATAGCCAAAGGAGTAGCAAATTCATATTTCTACCTTTTCTCACATTTGAAAACTATGAAGTCTATATTTCGTTATTTATAAGATTCAATATTGATGTGTCAGCAGTGAATGCCAGTTCAAACTGATAGAGGGTACTTTTTATTTCAGCCAGTGTCAGAGAAACAAGTGAATGGCAATGACATTTCCCACCTGCTATGGTTGGAATGTGTCCCCCAAATTCAAATGTTGGAAACCCAATCCTCAATGCAGTAATATTGGAAGGTGAGGCCTAAGGGGAGGTGTTTAGTTCACGAGGGCTCCAGCCCCATGGACAAATGAGGCTATAAAAAGGGTATGTGGGAGTGGTCATTCTCTTTATCTCTTACTTTTTTTCTCTTCTACTCTTCTGTTATTTGAGGACATGATCCTTTCCTCAGGAGGATGCACCATTCCAAGAGTCATCTTTGAAGTCAATAAACTAGTCCCAAACCGCCTGTACCTTAATCTTGGACTTTCCAGCCTCCAGAACTGTGAAGGGATACATTTCTCTTCTTTATAAATTACCTGGTGTCAGGTAGTCTTTTATAGCAACAAAAACAGACTAAGACATTTCCCCCACCCTCCTTAGTTAAATGCTCAAAATTTCAACTTCCTCGGCATCCATTTCCATGGGCAGAATGAAGAGACTACTTGGCATGCAAAATTTGGATTTTTCTTGCTTCATTTATGAGATTCATAAACTTCATTATCTGCATCATCAGAAATCATCTAGTGTCCTCTCTCAGCTCCAAAATTATCAGATATCTCTGATCAAATATTTTCACTGTAATATTCCTGGTATCTGCCTTCCAGCTCCACCCCAGGACCATAAACACAGCTGAGGTTTGCAGGTGCTTTGTGAAAATCATCCCTAAATTTCCTGCACTCTCTGTCCTTTCCCTTCCCAGATAGTCAGAAGGTCAAAAAACCCTCTATCTACTTCACTGTTTACCATCATACTTACCAGCATATGTGTAATACAGTCTATGTTTTACTTTAGTTTGTTGTTTGTCTCTTCCTACTAGAATAGAAGCTTCCCAAGAGTAGAGATTTTTGTCTTTGTTTTGTTCTCTATGTCCCCACATCTAGAATAGTAGAAGCTCAGTAAATATTTGTTGAATAGATGAATGCATAAGCAATGGTTGCCCATGATTCAAGCTTCATAAAAATCTGTATCAGTTTGATCAGTATTCAACTATCATCACCTCCCTCTGAAGTAGGTAGGTTTTTGCTGTTTTAAAAAAAGATTCTGGCACATTGCTACTTAGTATGGAATATAGTTGAAAGAAACTGCAGTGTTGATGAGATGGTTTGCAAGATGATCTTGAGCCTATTTTATTGAGCTGCAAGATTGTCGACCTTTATTATCAGTCTGGTAAAAAGCTAACTAACCCCTTCTCCTCTTTCTGAACTGTACAATATCTCTACCCCTGGCCCCATGGATTGAGAAAGTGGCTGAAAATAAACTTGTAGCTTACAAGCCAATAGATGAATTGTCATTTCTAAACTAAGTTGGTGAACTGGCAGCAGGTTGGTTTATAGTTTAAAACTAGAAATCTCTTATTTGAAACACAGAGTTGGGCAAAGAGAGAGAAACCTTCATCTCTACTTGGTCTGAAATCTTGAAGAAAGGATTTTTTAGGTGGTCCTTCTTTAATCACATAGGTGTACTCTGAGCTCTTTTTGGAAGGTGGTAGGGAGAAAGAATGGTACAATGGAGTTTGTATATTACAGTAAACTATAACTCCCTATTAGAAGCCATACTTCCACCATTGTCAGAGGGAGAGTCCTTCTGAATCTTGAATAGTCACCAGACCCAAGTTGGGTCATACATGTTCTTTTTCCTGAGACTTTCTCTTTGGGATCAATTCATGTTGTTCTGTTCTGGATATTTTCAGGAAGGACATACAATGAGAAGATGATCTTTATCATATGTTAGAGAAGCTGAGCAAGCTGTTTTTCAGGGAAAGAAAAGAAAGAATCCTAAAGTAGAGAAATAAAAATGTGAGAGCAAGCAGTCTCAGAGATAAAGAGAGGCAATGTATCCATTTCCAGTTCACATTCTCTGAGTTCTATTTTATCTTTTTGTTTTATTTATTTATTTATTATTATTATTAAATCATAGCTGTGTACATTCGTGCAATCAAGGGGTACAATGTGCTGGTTTCATATGCAATCGGAACTATTTTCATCAAACTGATTAACATACCTTTCATGGTATTTTCTTAGTTATTGTATGAAGAAATTTGTATTCTGCATTTAGTAAGTTTCACCTGTACTCTTCTAAGATGCGCTGTAGGTGTGGCCCCACCAATTACCCTCCCTTCACCCCAACCTGGCCCCTCTCCTCCCCTCCCTTGCCCCTTTCCCCATATTCTTGTGCTATAGTTGGGTTATAGCCTTTATATGAAAGCTAAATAAATTAGCTTCATAGTAGGGCTGAGTACATTGGATACTTTTTCTTACATTCTTGAGATACTTTGCTAAGAAGAATATGTTCCAGCTCCATCCATGTAAACATGAAAGAGGTAAAGTCTCCATCTTTCTTTAAGGCTGTGTAATATTCCATGGTATACATGTACCACAATTTATTAATCCATTCGTGGCTCGATGGGCACTTCTTCCATGACTTAGCAATTATGAATTGGGCTGAAATGAACATTCTGGTACAGATGTCTTTGTTTTAACGTGATTTTTGGTCTTCTGGGTATATACCTAGTAAAGGAATTATAGGATCAAATGGTAGGTCACCTGCTTGCATGTATGGACCAAAGAAAGTTATTGCTCAAGAAAAGCCTTATAAATACATGGTGTTTCCTCTTATAATTTCCTGGAGGATGCAAGCTCTGCTCGCCCTCCAGCCTTAAGCATGTTCCTCCCACCTGCTGTGGTCACTACTAAGCTGTTCTTAGTATGGGTACAGCGGTACTCAGCTGGCTACATAGTGGATCTTGCTGGGTTGGCCATTTACCTCTCTGTAATACTTCTGGTCTGCTGTGGTGAGTATGCTGTACACCAGGAAAATATTGACAAGGAAAAGATTGACAAGATTGACAAGGAAAAGATTGACAATATTGACAAGAGACCTTAAACAATGAACAAGGAGATGATGATAGAAGTGATAAAACAGGACAGAACTCCAAGACCCATAAGGAAAAGGTCCATGATCTGGACATGGGAAAACAATTTGGTATACAAAACAGGGACTGAGGGGACAGGGCTTCAGTCTAAACTATAACGCCCTGAAACTCCCACTTTAAAGGTGGTTTCCGCCAGGACTAGGGGGCTTTTTTCTTGTTGACAGCATCAATAGGATGCTTAATTCAGAGAATCCTCCTGGGCTAGGAGCAACAAAATCCTGCCTATAACTCATGGCCAAATAGAGCCTGAGGGCATTGGCTGGATTTCCACAGAACACTACCAGAATTTTATTATTATCATATTATGATATTACAGTACTACACAGTATTATGTTACAGAAAATAGACTTGTCTGCCGCTGACTGACCCTGGCAAACTGACCTCAACTGGTGCACTCCTAGTGGCACAAGGGCTGTGTGGCACAAAGCTCTGCCCTTGGTCACTATCTGAATGTATGACGTTGCAATTTAAGCCTCCCTTGGGCCCAAGGACAAAGAGGACAAGAACTGCTGTGCCCACTCAGCTCACGGGTGGACCAGGTCTGCTTCCCACCAGTGCTGTCCTGCAGCTTCAATCTCTCTCCTGTCCATAGGCCTAGAGCACCACTGGGAAGGCAGAAGTTCTCCTCAGCAGACTAAGAACAGCTTTCTAGGTGTCCCTGATTCATCTGAAATGTACCACCAAGAAAAGCCACGTCACAAAACTATGTGGTATAGATATCCTGACAGCTTCCCCAGGAGGACATTGAGCTGTCATCCAAATTGGATATTGTGCACTTATCCCACACTACTCAGAACATGTCTCCCAACCTGATAAGATTTGCACAAACAGACTATAGCCAAATAAGACCTCACATTGTCATTATTTCCAGGCCTTGTGTCATGGTTCCACTTGGGGTCATCTTGGTGGAGGACACTGCCTATAAGTACTAGCTATAATCACAGGAACCAGCACTATTTCACACTGTGTCCCCTGCATGGGCAGGCACAGCAAACTTTCCCAAAGGTTCCTGAGTCCCTCAACTGTCAAACTTCAGCAAGTCACCACCTTAAAACCTAGCACTCAAAATTACTCCCAAATCCAGGCAGATCAATTCCATTTCCAGGGTCACTACCTTCACCTGTCTTCAGCAGTCAGTAGCCGGGACAAATGTGTCACCGTGTTTCATAGACATGGGATGAAGGTGACAGAGGAGAGTTCTGGATGGTGCTTTGTTTCTCAGTGCCCCACTGTGAGCTGTCTCTGCCCATTTCTTGTTCCAAACATTGACCTTTTTCCCACCAGGCACCCCCTGCACAAGTTTCCTTTCACTAGTTATGTGTTTATTCAGAGAGTCCAGAGGCTGAGTTTTGAAACAATAGAGACCCCACCAGGAGAGAATACATCAAAGACACAGTTACTCTGCATATAAACAGCCTTGGCACTGGACAGGCCCACTCCAGAGGGCAGTAATCAGGACAAGTCACTCCAGCCAGCACCTCCTGCCACTACTGCATACCCTTCCCTCCAAATTCCCTTCTGTCCATCCTGCCCTCAGCTCAAGACTTCAAATGGTTTCTTTGAGGCAAAAGCCTGGCCATCCCCTCATTGCCACCCTGGGATGACATCAATGTCCTTTCCTGACCCTCATCCTTGTCCTTCTCCTTTGCAAGCTGCAGAAGCAGAGCCCAGGCTTGATTGCACACCTGTCTCAGCCTCCCCATTCCCCAATTTCACGTCTCACATTTGGAGTTAAGACACCCATTTTTCCTGCCTGAAATGGACTCTTGCCTTACAAACTCTGGCTCGTAAGCCATCAACAACTTTGGGTTTTAAACATAAGATGGCTGCCCTCCCTGCTTGGTACCCTGCAATAAAGTCTCCTTACTACTGCAAGGCCCAGTCCCTGTGTGTGACTTTGATGCTGGTTGGGGTCCCGGTTACCCTACCCAAGTTGGCCTGCTTTGATTTCTTTAAAAATTACAACTCAATAATAGAATAAGTAAGCAAATCAAAATTGAGCTAAGGATATGATTAGAAATACTGCTAAGAACAATGTATAGTGGCTGATAAGTACAAAAAATTAAAAGGCTCAGCACCTTTCAAAGATGAAAAGGAAATGTAAAATATAATGACATGTCACATCACTGTCCCTGGCCATGATAGAAAGATCTCTAATAAGAAGTGCTTGCCAGGGGATGACAAAGTTGGAACCCTGATCCATTGCTGGTAGGATTGGGGAATGGTGCAGCTGATGTGGAAAGCAGTTCAGCAATTCCTCCAAAGGATGGACATATAGGAAGCAAAAGACCCGGTAGTCTAATCGCAAGGAAGACAACCTAGAGAAATTAAAATATGTACACACAAAGCCTATACTCAAATGCTAATAAACAACATTTTCATTAAGGCCAAAATTTGATTAAAATCAATGTCCATCAATTTTTCAATGAATAAAAAATTCAAATCCATACTATGAAATTCTAGTTGGCAATAAAAAAGAATGAAGTCTGAATATAAAGGATGCTGTGTATGATCCTTTTTAAACATTCTGCTAATTGGTAAATCTCAATCATGAAAGATTACATATTTATGACTGTATTTATCAAATTGTTCATAAAAAAACAAATCTATAGACATCAAACTTTAGATTCAAGTTGCCTGGGGTAGGGGGGAACAAACACAGAGCAGGGAGATGCCAGCTACAGAGCAGGGGACCTCTCTCAAGGAAGCAGGGCTGCTGGCAGTAGAGAGGCGCAGCTCTGTGAATGCATTAAACACATTGAAATCTAAACAATAAGTCACTCTCATCATGTATGGAGTAAATATCAATGGAGTTGTACAAAAAAAAAATTTTAACCAGATATTCATGAAGTATCAACCCAGCTGTATAATTACTTCATTTCTTGTTCGGTGTCAAGGACTGACAGACTCAAGTGTCTCTCCCTTGCCTCTATTTTGGACACTATGTAAAGCGTCTTACATAAGACAGATGACTTGCACATGCAAGGTCATCAAAATTAGCTGCATTGTACCAATTATAAACATAAAGGGACATTAAGCACACTTGAGCAAGCACAAGGTCATCTAACTTTGGCTTGTGCACCTGCCAACCACTGTTCAGATAATACACTTACTTTTAAATGTACGAGTTAAATTTTAACTGGATCGGTTTATCCTGGGGTATAAGGATAAAAAATGTCAGAAAGAAGCAGCAACTGAAAAAGAAGCATTGCACTGACCAGGATGGCTATGAAATGGACTTCGGCTCTTCTGCTCCTACAGCTGAGCTGTTGCTTCAGCTCCGGGACATGTGGAAAGGTGCTGGTGTGGCCCATGGAATACAGCCACTGGATCAATATGAAGACCATCCTGGACGAACTTGTCCAGAGGGGCCATGAGGTGACTGTGCTGGCATCTTCAGTTTCCATTCTTGTTAATCCCAGCAAAAACTCTGCTATTAAATTTGAAGTTTATCCTACATCTCTAACTAAAGATGACTTTGAGGATCTTTTTCTCAAACTGGTCAATGAGTGGATATATGATGTTCCAAAGGATTCATTTTGGTCCCATTTTTCACAAGTAGAAGAACTCATGTGGTCATATTCTGACAGTTATCAAAAGCTCTGTAAAGATGTAGTTTTCAACAAGAAACTCATGAAGAAGCTACAGGAGGAAAAATTTGATGTTGTTCTTGCAGATCCCATTGGTCCTGGTGGAGAGCTGCTGGCCGAGATACTTAAAACCCCCCTGGTGTTCAGTCTGCGCTTCTCTCCTGGATTCGGATTAGAGAAGCACAGTGGAGCACTTCCCTTCCCTCCTTCCTACGTTCCTGTTATTTTGTCAGAATTAAGTGATCACATGACATTCATGGAGAGGGTGAAAAATATGATATATGTGCTTTACTTTGACTTTTGGTTCCAAACATTTAATATGAAGACGTGGGATCAGTTTTACAGTGACGTTCTCGGTGAGTAATGTTTTTACTGGTGGATGTTAATTCCCACCTTTCCTGGTGCCTTGGAAGGGGAGCTTGTATGAATATGAAGTCAGACAAATGTGTATTTTGTAAATGAAAGGAAGAAATGAAAACATAAGATGAAATACCAATCTCACAAATACTATGGAAATATGAAAACATTATAGAATCGTTACAACTGTGTGGCCATCACTTCTATAGACTCCCTATACACATAAATGTGCAAATTAAAGCTCTTAGAATTTCTTTTCACAATCCTGTGTCTGCTTTGCCATTCATTCTTTTTGTCTCAGATAAAAGTTAATAGACACATGAAGAAACATCTTGATGAAAGCAGACATGTGTAGTGAGGAGTTGCATGTTATTTTAGCTCAACTATCAATGAAGTATTAAGGAAGTTGTTTCTCCTTGTGTAATGTAGTTTTCTTACTTAAAATTACAATATTTTTCCTTATAACCCTAAAGTTCTTTTAGAGGATTTCTGTTAGAGATGGCTGTATTTTAGGAACAGACATCTAAAGTTTGAGTTTCCAATGTGTCTACTTCCTTCACAAAAAGCTAGAGATTATCTGTCTTAAGGCCTAAAACCCTATTGACATGTGAACATCCAAGCTTTCATCTATATTTTATTAAACTATATATCTACAGTAAGATCAAAGAGCCAAATGAGGGGGAGCAAAAATTGACCATTTTTATAATTTTTGAAAATTTCCTGCTATTTGTAAATGTATTTATTTTTAGAATACTAATACTATTTAAAATCTTCACCAAAACCAAAAGGAGGAGTGGGTACAAGTAGTTCAACCATATATTCAAAAAACTCAAGATATACTTGGAGAACCAAGGATCATTAGCCTGGCTTCATAAATTGGAAACACTAAATGAGCACTTATTGGAAAAAAGTCTTTATGGTTTGTGTAGGATTCATTGAGAGTAGATCTCAAAGAATTGTTTAAGTGTATATTTGTTCCTTTTGCAGTTTTAGAAAATAAATAAATGCAAGGGTAATTCCATAGTGAATTAGATTAATAATGATTGATAATTATGAATATACTAATGTGACATTAGAGACTTAGCCTCTTCAAAAAATTCTCTTAATACTTTACTTTTCTTATACATATGTATGAGCAATTTATAGAGCACACGGAACTAAATTATAACTACATATCCATGTGTGGATACCTTTGTTTAACACAAACACTGTATAAATCATTGGGTACATTATTCCAAATATTTTCAGTAAATTATTTTTATAATCTCACAACACCCCTCTTAACATCATCTACATTTGGTTTCTTTTATCCCTTTCAGGAAGACCTACTACTTTATATGAGATTATGAGGAAAGCTGAGATGTGGCTCATTCGAACCTATTGGGACTTTGAATTTCCTCGCCCACTGTTACCGAATTTTGAGTTTGTTGGAGGCCTCCACTGCAAACCTGCCAAACCCCTGCCTAAGGTGAACATATTACTATTTCCTTTGTTTTGAGTTCTAATTGAGGCTCTTTACTATTATCCTACATGAAAGGGAACACAATTTCATATCAAGATAAATGTGTCCCCAAAACAGTGATGTCAGGAATAATGTTTACTTTCTTTCATTCCAGCATTTAAACCATTCCTCACTGAGATTCCTGAGTTTTACCTCTCAGAACATCAAGTAGACAGTTGGCCTCATCAGAGCAGGTGTTTCCTTTCTTATGCTTGTTCTAGAGGATACCTCAATAAAACTCCCTTGGGAAACTTTTGTGTCAACACCATAATTGCGTGACAGAAGCACAGAGAAAATGTGGCATATGTAATAAAGACAAAGTAAATCTTGTATAAGAAAAGAGACCTTAGATTTTATCCACAAAAGAATTCCTCCAGCATATAAAATAATGCTTTTTATTCAGGAGCCTAAGAAACTGACGTATTTACTTTAGTATCATATTTTCAAGATGACAAGAGAAAACATGCTTTTTTTGCAATCTTATGTGATCTTTCACAAGGTCTTTTTTTTTTCTCCCTTCTTATTAGCACCAACATACAACTGAAAACTTACTCAAAGGTAAAACTCAACATCTGTGTTGAATGCAAGTTGCTTAAGGTAACTTTTACAAGGGACACAAGGAGAGGACGGATTAATGGAAATTACATGCACTCTAGCCCTGTTCTCAGTAAAGGAGCTTGTTCAGTGTAAGGGAAGATGATAGTGGCCCAGGAAAGGGAAGACGCAGGAGGAAGATCAGGATGGTGACAGTGCAGCAGTCACCACCACTAACACCAGCCGCTGCTATTAACTTGAGTCATGATTCGAATTCAAGTCAATAGTTGTCACATCTCTTCTACTCTTCTATAATATATAAAGTAATTGTTAGCTCAGATTGTTTGCTTTTCTGCTAACCAGTAGATTCTCAGATAATGCTTGTGCATTTTAAAATAGTAAAACATTTGGCAAAATATGCCAAGTGTTTTTAAAATGCATATACCTGTTACTTTCACAGTATAGTTACATAAAAATATAAAGAGAAAAAGTAAACCAAGATGGGAAGATTCAATATTTGTAGCAAATATTCCTAAAATAAACAGTGAAAGTTTTTTTTGTTTTTTTTTTTTTTGGTTGTTGCAGTTTGTCCGGTTGGGTTGAAACCCTCCACCCACTGTATATTAGGCCGGTGCCCTACTCACTGAGACACAGGCACCGCCCAAAAGTAATTTCAATATCTTACTTTTTTATAATGTTTGGGATTCCTTGAGGGTACAGAGAATTAGTTTACACTGATTGCATTTGTTAGATAAAGTCCCTCTTATAACTGTGTCCCTTCCCCAGGGGTGTGCTGTACACCATGCCCCCATCACCCTCTTCCTCCCCTCTCTGAGATCCCTCATGCCACTACCTCCCACCTTGATTAGATCATCTACTGGCTTAGTATTAGAATTGAGCACATTGGGTCCTTGCTTCTCCATTCTTGTGATGCTTTACTAAGAAGAATGTGTTCCACTCCACCCGGGTTAATAGGAAAGAAGTAAAGTCACTATCTCTTGCAATGGCTAGATAGTATTGCGTGGTATACATATAACACAGCTTGTTAATCCAGTCTTTGATTGGTAGGTGTCTAGGTTGTTTCCACATTTTGGAGATTGTAAATTGAGCTGAGATAAACAGTGTAGTGCAAATGGCCTTATGATAAAAGGATTTTTTTTTCCTTCTGGGTAGATGCTCAGTAATGGGATTGCAGGATCAAATGAGATGTCTAATTTGAGTTCTTTAAGGATGCTCCATACTTACATTTTCAAAAATAATTAGAACCTTATACTATGTACATACCATATCACTCTAATAATTTTACCCAAAAATAACTAGTCTGGCGGCAGGTTGCTAAGGAAAAGCCTGCCAGCATCGCAGTCCTGGCTAGATCTGGAGAGACAACGTGTCCCTCCGCTGCTCCCGTGGGTCCCCGCCTCCCGCCCACACCAGACCTCTGTGCACAGCCGGCCTGCTCAGCCACGCGCGCCCCGGGCTCCGGCCTCACCCCGCTGTCCCCGCTGTGGTGCTGACCTCTCCTAGCCCAACACGGTCAATGTTCGGGACCGGTCGGAGCCCCCGGCCTGCAACTGCCCTGGGATTCTCCGCACACGAGGCTGGTGAGTCTGCGTGGATGAAGCTCACACCCGTATTCCTGAGCTGGACGGTGAGGCAGCCACGTTTCCTGTCTATGATGGACAGGGAGAGGAGGAAGTGGCCCTGTGCTGAGCCAAATACCTTCTGATATCAGAGATCAGAGGGTGCGGAAGGCGAGCTGCCCAAGGTTTTAGAAGATGCCTTCCCAGGATAGAGGCCAAGCTGACCACTGAGGAAGCCAAACAGAGCGGACATAGATTGCAGGCGACTCCCAGAGGATGAAGATGAAAAAGCAAAAGCAGCCGATAAAGGTGATGTGGACACGGAGGAGGCTGCATGAGGAGCCCTCGATGACTGGTGAAGAGCCGCAGACCGGCTGTGGGCAGAACTCTCACCAGGGCCCAACCCCCTGCAAATCTGCAGCCTCGACAGGCGAGGATCCGGGGCCCCAGGGCCTCATGGGGAGTCGGGACCTGGGGACCCATCTAAGGAAACTCCTTCACGGGAAAATGGCCCCGCAGCCAAGGCCCACGCAGGCCTGCCCTCCCCCTGGGCAGCTGGGACCGCGCAGGCCCAGTCGGGGAGCCGCTGACTCCACCGCCAGGCTGGGGACAGTGAGGGTGAGTGGCTGGGGGAGCAGGAGGAGGGCAGTGAGGAAGGCAGTGAAGGGGAGGCTACAGCC
>CAUYON010137215.1:0-13300 GCA_963573935.1 Arctocebus calabarensis | reverse complement strand
GTAGAGTGCTGTGGCATCACAGCTCACAGCAACCTCCAATTCCTGAGCTCTAGCAAGTCTCTTGCCTCCGCCTCCCAAGTACCTGGGACTACAG
This sequence comes from Arctocebus calabarensis, assembly GCA_963573935.1. NCBI lineage: Eukaryota > Metazoa > Chordata > Mammalia > Primates > Lorisidae > Arctocebus > Arctocebus calabarensis. The sequence continues at coordinate 13,206 of CAUYON010137215.1, read as the reverse complement.
GTGCCTACCACAATGCCAGGCCATTTTTTGATTGCAGCCGTCATTGTGGTTTGGCAGGCCCGGGCTGGATTCGAACCCGCCAGCTCAGGTGTACATGGCTGGCACCTTAGCCTACTGAGCCACAGGCGCCGAGCCAGTTTTGCCATCTTAATAGGAACTTGGGTATGCCAGCAGCAAAGAAGCGTGGAGAGTGAGTGGCAATGAAATTGTAAAAGGTGTTTTCCATAGCTTGTTGAGAAGTGAGTATTTTTCTTTGCAAGAAATGGTACACAGCCTGGAAGAAGCAGTATGAGTTGATGCAAGGTCTGGTGAAAATGATGGATGACAGAGTGTCCGGGTCCACCTTCTGTAGTTTGAGCAGCATTGTTTGTGCAACAGCATTGTCTTGTAAGAGAATTAGCCTGTTTTTATTGACCAGTCCTGGTAACTTAGTAACAAGCATCTTCATCATTTCATCCACTGTGATGGACTGACCAAGTTTCATGAAGCTGTAGTGGATACCAGTGCTGGACCACTAAACAGATACCATTAGGTTTGTTTTTTTTTCCTTATCTTTATTCTTTATTTACCATTAGGTTTTTGTGATGAATTAATGGTTTTAAGCTATATTTCAGCCCTTCATCTTTATCCAGGGGTTGCGCTGAATGCTTACAATTGTTAAGAAGTATCCATTTTTCATACACATGTAACAATACAGTGTAGAAATGGTTTGCCTTTATGTAGTGGCAGTAAAGAAAAGCAAGCTTTCAGACGATTTCTCTTCTGATGCTCATTTAGTGTATGTGGAACCCATCACTAAACCCATAACCCAGCTATCCAGCTTTTTTAACTTACCGATTTGTTTCAAATGGTCCAATATTGTTGGAATAGTAATGTCAAACCTTCCATAATTCCTATACGGGTTGAGAGGGATTCATTTCCACTACAGCTTTTAGCTCATCATTATCCACTTTGGTCTCAGGTTGCCCACATGGCTCATTTTCAAGATTAATCACCAAAAGGGAATTCCTCAAACTATCAATGTACTGTGAGTTCATTAGCCACATCCTTCCCAAACAGCTGTGTTGATAGTATTAGCTATCTGCGCTACATTGGCTCCTCGACAGAACTCATATTCAAAAACAACATAAATTCTTTGGCTCGGCGCCTGTGGCTTAATGGGCTAAGGCGCCAGCCACGTATACCTGAGCTGGCGGGTTTGATTCCAGCCCGAGCCCGCCAAACAACAATGATGGTTGCAACCAAAAAATAGCTGGACGTTGTGGTGGGAGCCTGTAGTCCCAGCTACTTGGGAGGCGGAGGCAGGAGACTCGCTTGAGCCCAGGAATTGGAGGTTGCTGTGAGCTGTGATATCACAGCACTCTATCCAGGGTGACAGCTTGAGACTCTGTCTCAAAAAAAACCAAAAACACAAGTTTTTGACTTACTCATGGTTTCACAAAAATTGCTCTAAAATTTTTTGAAAGGTAATCAGAGGCCAAAATATGTGTGTGAGAATGAAGGTGTACCTTAACAATAAAAAGTGTCAAAAAGAGCGGCGCCTATGGTTCAGTGAGTAGGGCACCCGCCCCATATACCGAGGGTGGCGGGCTCAAACCCAACCCCAGCCAAATTGCAATAAAAAAGAAAAGTGTCAAAGAGACATATCAGAGATATCAATTGTCAAACTTAGTGCTTAAAGAAATTGAACATTTCATATTTAATAACCTAATAGTACACATAAGATATAAAGGAACTTATGCTTTTGAATGGCATCAAGACTTCACGAATTTAAATATTCACATTGTGGCTCGGTGCCTGTGGCTCAACGAGCTAAGGTGCCAGCCATGTACACCTGAGCTGGCGGGTTCGAATCCAGCCCGGGCCCCCCAAACAACAATGACGGCAGCAACCAAAAATGGCCGGACGTTGTGGCGGGCACCTGTGGTCCCAGTTACTTGGGAGGCAGAGGCAAGAGACTCGCTCGAGCCCAGGAATTGGAGGTTGCTGTGAGCTGCGATGCCACAGCACTCTATCCAGGGTGACAGCTTGAGGCTCTGTCTCAAAAAAATAAAATAAATAAATAAATAAATTTTCATATTGTGTGGCCCTGGTTTAAGTGAATCATTTTACAAGATGAAAGCCAAAATCTAGAGACCTTAAAAATCCGAGATTATGCAACAAGATGTGCCTGGTTTGGGAGGGGGAAGGGAGGATAGGGAAAGTTGTCTTCCAAGAATGGTCCTTCAGCAAAAATAGGAAAAGCCATCAACATCCTCTCCTACTCTACAAAAACTGAAAAGAGATGGGTTCTTTTAAGTTAAAGAAGAGCTGAATAGGCTTGGTGTCTGTAGCTCAAGCAGCTAAGGCGTCAGCCACATGCATCAGAGCCGGCGGGTTTGAATCCAACCTGGGCCTGCCAAACAATGACAGCTACAACCAAAAAATAGCCGGGCGTTGTGGTGGGTGCCTGTAGTCCCAGCTACTTGGGAGGCTGAGGCAAGAGAATCGCTTAAGCTCAGGAGTTGGAGGTTGCTGTGAGCTGTGACGCCATGGCACTCTCGCCAGGGCAACAGCTTGAGGCTCTGTCTCAAAAATAAATAAATAAATAAAAATTTAAAGAAAAACTGAATAAAAGGAAGGAGTCAAGATGTTTATTAGGATGTAATAAACTTAGTAGGGAGAAGAAACTAGAAAGAAGGGACAGAGAGAAAACTAACTTGTACTGGGTCCTGGAGGGATGCGTTCATCCCATGGCCATGATCTTAGCCAGCACAGGTCACTAGAACAAGCAAAGGCCACTACCAAGTGGAACCTATCATGGCTAGGGAGCAGTGAATTGCTGCACACTCTTACCCTGCCTGTACCTCTGGAATTTGTCTGTTTTGGATAGTGTTCATCCACAACTGCCTGCTACAGTACAGAGATTTAAAGGAGTGACAGCCAGGTTTCCATTTTGTTTTATTTTAAAGAAATCAATGAAGAGAAACCCAGGAATATTTTTGGCAGCTACTGAACCACCAGCAGTACTGGGGAAGTCAGTCCACTAGTGGTGGCATAGTACATAAGCCTCCCAACCTTACATAATTACTTCCTCTCAGTTTTCTGCTCACCATTCATCAGAGGTGGCAGAGTCGTAGTGACAAGGGTTCGAGTGCTGAAAGGAGGGTAGCAGGCTGGGAGAAGACCATACTGAACTGGGAAAACATCCATCTAAAGTTTCAGCTGATTATTGCCATTAGGTGTGTGACAATGTTTTTATACATGCCAATTTGTTGAGAGAAGCTAGAAATCAGATATGTGACATCTAATCTTAAAGTGTTGACAACCAATTTTAGTGTCGAGAGGAAACAGAGCTGCACAGGCCTATACGGGAGAAAAGGTTGGTTTACTAACCTTTGTAACTGATTGACACTGAAGACGAAAGGAGCTGTAAGTAACCACTGTACTTCAGTAGGTAAAGTTTCTTTTTTTTTTTGAGACAGAGCCTCAAGCTGTCACCCTGGATAGAGTGCTGTGGCATCACAGCTCACAGCAACCTCCAATTCCTGGGCTCAAGCGAGTCTCTTGCTTCCACCTCCCAGTTAGCTGGGACTACAGGCGCCTGCCACAACGCCCAGCCATTTTTTGGTTGCAGCCGTCATTGTTGTTTGGCGAGCCCAGGCTGCATTCGAACCCGCTAGCTCAGGTGTACGTGGCTGGCGCCTTAGCCCGTTGAGCCACAGGCGCCAAGCCTAGGTAAAGTTTCTTAAGGGGATACATGTTAATTGTGGAACTGTACATATGTATGATATGGAAAAGTGGGGTGGAGGAGCCTATCCAACACTACCTCAGCCAAGTAATCAAGGTCACCTTCAATAGTGATGAATCACGTTCACAGTATGTACCCCTGTTAGTGTTGAGAAGGATAAAAACCATGAGAAACACTTCGGATAAACCCAATTGGAGAGGCATTCTAAAAACCTCTGGACTGTACTGAAAACCATCAAGATCATCAAAAACAAGAAAAGTTCAGTGTAACTATTACAGAGCAGAGAGGCTAAGGAGACAGGATGAATGAATGGAATGTGACATCTTAGAGGGGATCCTGGAACAGAAAAAGGATATTAGACAAAAACTAATGAAATCCAAATAAAGTGTAGAATTTAGTTAATAATTATGTGCCCATATGGTTTCACTAAGTATCACAAATGTACAACAGTACATGCAAGATGTTAACACTTCCCAAAACTGGGAATGGGGTATACAGGAACTCTATTATCTTGGCAATTTTTCTGTAACTCTAAAACTATTCTAAAATTATTATTATTTTTTAAATCCACACAGGTCACTTAACTATATGAAAAGCTACTAAGCCTTGTGCATAATGAGAAATGGTAACTGAGATACTATTTCTCACCTGTCAAGTCAGCAAAACTCCAGTGACCATATACTCTGTTGGCAAGGCTGTGGGACCAGACACTCCCATACATTTATGTGGGTTGTGTTAGTCTGTTCAGCGTTGCTATAAATTGTTACCTGAAGCCAGATAATTTGTAAAGAAAAGAGGGTTATTTGGCTCACAATTGTGATGGCTGGAAAGTTGGTTAGGCAACTGGCATCTCATGAGGGAGTCCAGCCGGTCCTCTCACTGCAAAAGGCAGAAGGGGAGCTGGAATGTGCTAAGATCACATTGTGAGACAGGAAACAGAGGAGGGAGGTGCCAGGCTTTTTAATAGCCAGCTCTCTAGGGAACTAGCAGAGTGAGAATTTACCCTTAAGGGAGGGCACTGATTTATTCATGAGGGATCTATCTCCATGATCAAAACACTTATCACTTATCATTAGGCCCTACCTCCCACATTGGGGATCAATTTTCAACATGAGGTTTGGAGGGGGTCAAACTGCAGCAAATGTCCAATATCTAACAGAATTACATATTTACCCAAACTTGGCCCAAAAGTCTCATTTCTAGGGATCTATCTCAAAGATAACTGGCAAAAATATGAAAAAACAAAAAGTAGGCCCAAGTCCAAGGAATTCAAGGTTTCAATGACTATATGATAGGACCACATCACTCCAGCCTGGAAGACAGAGCTGTCTCTTAAAAAAGCTAGAAATCAGACACACAAGCCTATTTATTCACATAATAACTAATGATAGACACAACTCAAATACTCATGAATAGGTAGTCAAAACAAAACCTCCAGTCAGGCCTCTAGAATCCAGAATCTAGATTTAAGTAACAGATACAGGAGAGAAAATATGTTAATACAACAGAGAGGCAATTGGAAACTGCCATTTTTTTCAGTTAAATTGCAAGGGAACAAAGTTTTACCAATTGTCTTAAATTTTTAATTGCTGAATATTTGATTAAAAAATTAATTACTTCACATTAGGTATAATAATGACTTTTGGCTTTATTTTTTACATTGTCCTTGTCCTTTACAGACACATGCTGAATATTTACACAAAATGTTCTGTCCAGCATTGCTTTACAATAATCTCAGGGAGGGGCTCGGCGCCTGTGGCTCAACAGGCTAAGGCACCAGCCGTGTACACTTGAGCTGGCGGGTTCGAATCCAGCCCGGGCCTGCCAAACAACAATGCAACCAAAAAACAGCCAGGTGTTGTGGCAGGCGCCTGTAGTCCCAGCTACTTGGGAGGCGGAGGCAAGGGACTCACTTGAGCCCAGGAATTGGGGGTTGCTGTGAGCTGTGATGTCACAGCCCTCTATCCAGGGTGACAGCTTGAGGCTCTGTCTCAAAATAATAGTAATAATAATAATAATCTCAGGAAGGGGTATGGATAGAGTTGAGATGAGAAAGATTGACTACAAATTGATAATCACTGAAGTTGCTACATATTTCATAGCAGTCTCCCTATTCTCACAAATGTTTCAAATCATCCATAATAAAAAGATAACAAATTGTTCAAGCCAGAAAATTACAATCTATGAACCAGATTCAAAGCCGGCATTGTCGGCTCGGCGCCCGTGGCTCAACGGGCTAAGGTGCCAGCCACATTCACCTGAGCTGGCGGGTTCGAATCCAGTCTGGACCCGCCAAACAACAATGACGGCTGCAACCAAAAAAATGGCCAGGCGTTGTGGCGGGCGCCTGTGGTCCCAGCTACTTGGGAGGCGGAGGCAAGAGACTAGCTTGAGCCCAGGAATTGGAGGTTGCTGTGAGCTGTAATGCCATAGCACTCTATCCAGGGTGACAGCTTGAGGCTCTGTCTCAAAAAAAAAAAGAGGCATTGTCCTGATAATATTTAAGATCACATTGAATATACATAAGCATGACACATTGTAATATTCCCAAACCTAATTCATACTAGCTTTTCTTTTTTTACTGTTTATGGGAAATTGATCATATTTATTTATTTTTTTTTGAGACAGTCTCAGTTGCCCTGTGGTTGAGTGCTATGGCATCATAGCTCACAGCAACCTCAAACTCTTGGGCTCAAGTGATTCTCTTGCCTCAGCCTCCTGTGTAGCTGAGACTACAGGTGCCCACCACAACATTGGGCTACTTTTTGTATTTTTAGTAGAGACAGGGTCTCACTCTTGCTCAGGCTGGTCTCGAACTCCTGAACTCAAGTGATGCACCCACCTTGGCTTCCCAGAGTGCTAGGATTACAGGTGTGAGCCACTACGCCCAGCTGGGAAAATTGATTTTGATAGGTTCCTAGACTGTACACATTTAACATTCTGCTGGCTTCCTCCTGGCAAGCAAAGCTGGCCAGGTGAGGTTTACAAAGGCCCAACTGACTCATCAACCTGGAGACAGGCCCTCCCCATGTCAGTGGCCCAAGTTAGGGGGCCACCTGGCATCTGAACAGCATGGAAACAACTGGTACTGAAAAAGGTAAACAGCTATAAATCTGGGTTTTTAAAATCATTTATTAATCAAAACATATATAAAATTCTTTCCATCCCAGGTTCTTGGACTCTGAAGATGTGGGGCAGCTGGCAGCCTTAAGTATCTGATATGATGGCTCGGCCCTGTGGCTCAATGGGCTAAGGCGCCAGCCACATACACCTGAGCTGGTGGGTTCAAATCCAGCTTGGGCCTGCCAAACAACGACAGCTGCAACCAAACAAAAAAGTGGCCGGGCGTTGTGGCGGGCGCCTGTAGTCCCAACTACTTGGAAGGTGGAAGCGGGAGACTTGCTTGAGCCCAGGAATTAGAGGTTGCTGTGAGCTGTGATGCCACTGCACTCTACCCAGGGTGACAGCTTGAGGCTGTGTCTCAAAAAAATAAAGTATCTGACGTGATACCTACATGTTCATATCTATCATATCAGGAGGGAGGAAGATGAGGAAGCCAGGCTCAGACCAAGGTCATGCCCTGAGAGGCCCTGCGGGGAAGACTATCCCACAACACTCTTGGCTCTTTTTGCCAAATGAAATGAGGGAACCACAATAGTGGGCCACCCTGGGGTAATTTCTCCTGTACAACTAGGCCCTGGGGTTCCCTGTTCCCTCGGGCCACTTTCTCCAGAGCTGGGCACACCAGACCAAAAGCGAGTACAAGGAGAGGCAGGCCCTGGCAGGCAGAGCCCTCCAAGCTTTGGTTTGAGGGAGAACGTGGGTCTTGGGCTTCTCTTTCCTCTCCTCAGCCCAAGTCCACTTCCGGGAAATCCAGAAGTAGGACCCTGCAGCCGCGTCCACCCAGGAAACCTGGGCCAGTCACCCCTTGCAGACATGTTATTGCATGCTGACGGGGTGCATAGGCCAGGGCCCCTGGCCAGCCCCAAGGCCTGCCACAGGAGGGGCCTGGACCATAGGCTGCAACCGCTGCTGGGTATGCCAGATGTGATGGAGCTCCTTGAACTGCTCCACCATGCGATCTTTGAGGTCTGGGTTTGAGATCTGTAGCCGGATACTATCAGCCGACCAAGAGAGCTCCCCGGAGAACATCTCCAGCAGCAACCGAGCTGCTACAGGCACCACCTGGGAGGCAAAGGGGAGACCGGCAGGGAGACTCATGGCAGGGCTGCTGTCTGCAGTTGTGCATGGGGGTACCCACCAGGTGTAGACTGCATCCTCTAGCCCTGAGCCTCCTCCCTGGGACAAGGGCCCCAGGATTTCCCACAGTCAAACCAAGGCAGAGTGGAGGTAGGGAGGTAGAGGGGGTACCTGTACAGTAATGAGCTTCTTCTCTCGAGGTTTGGGGTCAGGCCATTCCTCCCCAAAGCAGAAGAAGATCTCGAAGGGTGGTGGGGTGTTGGTCTGGCCCTTCTGGAACAAGATGAGCTCTGCACCAAGATCAAGACCCCTAGTCAGAGGAAGAACTGTGCCCCCGGGCGAGAAGAGGCCCCATCACAGTGTGAGGCCCTCACCATTGAGAAAATGCTCCAGGCTGAAGAGCTTGGTCTTGACCTCCCTCTGGATGGGGTTGGGGCACGAGCTGTCGGCTGAGGCGCAGGGCCCGCTCCAGAACACTTTGCACTGGCACAGGCGGATGGCATACAGGTCCTGGCCCTGCAGCTGGAGGATGAGCCCGCGGTCCAGGACGTCCAGCAGCTGGTTCGTGTAGAAGCGCTGCTTATCGCTGGGGATGTCCTCGGGACTGGGGAAGCGCACTTGCTCCAGGCTCACAGGGCCAAAAAGTTCCACCTGCTCCTGGGTGGCCTCCAGCTGGCTGTAGAAGAGTCGGCAGCCATTTGGGTTGCTGATGGTGAGAGCCTGGGGTGGCCGTCCCCGGTACTGAAACTTGATCTCCAGGTCCGTCACTGTGGGGCAGCAGGTGCATGAGCCTCACGCCTCCAGGTCCTGCAGCCCAGCAAGCGGCCAGGGCCAGCCCCAGCAGCTGTCCCTGCCCCAACCCTCTGCTGAGGAGACATAGCTTCTTCCACCCTTGATGCAGCTCCTCCCCTAAATCCCTGCCCAGCCTTCGGGTCCTTACACGGCAGCATGTGGGGGCTGATCAGCAGGTCGGGCAGGAGCTGTCCTGCAGAGGGCAGGCTGGCACCTAGGGGCCCAGGCTCCAGACTTGGCAGGACCTCAGAGACAATCTCCCCGAAGCCAGTGGAAGCACCAGGGGGTGGGGCCAGGAGGTTGGGGTCTGGAGCACGGGGCCCCAGCACCACAGATGGCTGCAGGGTGGGTGGCCACTTGACATCTTCTTTAGGTAAAGAAAAGGGGACCATGGGGCGGCCAGGTGGCACAGCTTCTGCAGAGGGTGAAGGGGTGCACAGCTGTCAATGCTGACTCCTAGGAACTGCCTCCCAGGCCCACCAACTCCCAGCCCTGGGCCTCCCCCCAGCCTCCCTTTATCCCTCTTCCAGGTACCTATGGTACCTGTAGCTTCTCATATACCACACCCCAACCACATTACGTCCAGCCCCACCTGTGATGGTTAGGCCTGGTAACATCCTCTGGAGCTGAAGAGAAGACACAGGCAGAGAAGGGTGGAAGAGATCAGAGAAGGAGAACCAATGACAGGTTATTAAGTTTTTTCCTTTCTTTTGAGATACAGTTTCACTGTCGCCCTGGGTAGAGTGCTGTGGCGTCACAGCTCACAACAACCTGAAACTCTTGGGCTCAAGCCCTCCTCTTTCCTCAGCCTCCTGAGTAACTGGGACTACAGGTGCCCACCATAATGCCTGCCTCATTTTTTAAATTTTTAGTAGAGATGGGGTCTGACACCTGTTAAGGCTGGTCTTGAATTCTCGGGCTAAAGCAATTCACCTGCCTCGACCTCCCAGAGTGCTAGGATTACAGTCATGAGACAAAAGAGTTTGGCCCTGTCACTCAGGTTGGAGTGTGGTGGTATCATCATAGCTCACTGCAACCTCAAATGTCTGGGTTTGAATGACCCTCCAGCCTCAGCCTCCCCAGTAGGTAGGGCTACAGGTATGTGCCATTGAAGCCTGGGTAATTTCTTTTAAATTTGTTTAGAGATGGGAGCTTATTGTGTTCCCCAGGCTGGTCTTGATCTGGCCTCAAGTGATCTTTCTACCTCAGCCTCCCAAAGTGCTGAGCTTACAGGCATGAGCCACCTTGCCAATTGATTAATTTGATATGATGCTGGAGAAATAACATACAAGAACCACAAGACAATTTCCGCAGCCTTCAGCTTAGCCAAGGCCTAAGGTCCCTTAGCTGGGACCCTGCCTCTGTCCCAGCTCTGCCGTCTCAGGCAGGTGATAAAAGCTCTCAGTGCTTCAATTTCCTCATTTGCCCTCTGCAGGCAGCATTCCTGTGAGGGTCAGTCAGACTGCGAGTGAGAATGCTGGGTAACAACAAAGTCCCAGGGAGGTATAGATGGGGACTCTGTTCCTAACCCCTCGGAACCTGAGAGCTGGGGAGAGGGCAGCGATGGGCCCCAGGGGAGTGGGCCGCAGAACCTTCCAGCGGGACAGCTGCGGAGAGCCCTCGCCCAGGAGCCAGCATGGTGCAGGGGGCTGCCGGAAGAACACCTCCCTACTTCCCTGCCACACTCACCTCTTCCTCTTCCTCCTCCTCCTCCTCTCCTGCGGCTCCAAGAGGCTGGGACTCTGCACAACAAAGGAAAGAAGAGCAGGACAGGAAAGGAGTCAAGGGCAGAGGTGCAGCAAGGCTACCCCTGTGGTGGCTTCTACTCTTTCCAAAACTGCCCAAACCCGGGATAAGGGCACAGTCACCAGGAGTCGGTAGTGAAGAGGAAGGACCAGGCTCCCTGATCCCAAGCCAAGATGTTTGGGACCCTCCAATGACCCAGGCTGTGGAGGGGACCTGAGCTTGCCTGCCCTGAGAGGTCATGGCTGGGAGCTCTCATGGCCTTCTGGGTGACTCACATGGGGCCAGGCCCGATACCTGTGGGAGCAGAGCCATTGGAGCAGACCTCGTAGATCTTGTAGGGTTGGGGCGGCATGTCCCGGGGGCCATCATAGAAGAGGCAGAAGTCACGGCTCTTGTTAAGGGCACAGCGCAGGTTGGCTTTCCATTTGGCTGGGTCGGCCTCGTCCACCCCTTCGGTATACTTCCCCGTCTCCTTGGCCCAGGCCTGGGGCAGGAAGAGAGGTCAGCTGGCCACAGGAAACCGCTCTCTTACCCCAGCCCCTGCCACCTCCTGTCCTCTGGGAGCCCCTGCTGTGCGGGGAGAACTTCAGCCGAAGCTTGGGTTGAGTTGAACTGAGGGCCCTGTCTGTGGTGTGGGCACACTGTGGTCCTGTCCCCGCAATCAGGGTGCCAACAAGTTCCTAGACACGAAGGTGCTTTGAGACGCATCCACGGTCCCCGTTCTTGGGAAGGTAAACTGGTGCCATCTCTACGGAGGCAGTGTTAGTATGATGGATGGGGGCAAGCCCTCTGGGTTTGAATCTGGAATGTGCCCCCCACCAGCCGTGTGCCTGGCCATGTCCCTTCACCTGGGTCTACGCCTCACACTGCCCACTTCACAGGTGTGACAGAGAAGATGCGAGGCCTGAATGCACACACAGCACTTGGGGAAGTGCTGGCACAGCAGACAGCTCCATCTGCTCCAGCTGTTGGTATTATTATTATTATTGTTACTTTTTTTTTTTTTTGAGACAGAGTCTCACTATGTTGCCTTGGCTAGAGTACTGTGGTGTCACAGCTCACAGCAACCTCAAACTCTTGGGTTTAAGTGATTCTCTTGCCTCAGCCAGCCAAGTAGCTCAGACTCCAGACACCAGCCACAATGCCTGGCTATTTTGTTGTTGTTGTTGTATCTGTCATTGTTGTTTAGCAGGTCTGGGCTGGGTTCAAACCCCCCTGCCTCAGTGTATGTGGCCAGTGCCCTAACCACTGTGCTATGGGCAACGAGCCCTGTTGGTATTATTTTGGATGGCGACTTGGTGAGGTCGGGGTTACCAATGTCTCTACCCTTTAACCCAGCGATTCCACTTCTAGTAATGTATCCTAAAAATTATAGGAGCACCCACACAAAATTTTATACATACAAGGTTATTCACAGCAGCACTATTTATAAAAGCAAAATAACCCAAAATATCCAATGCAGTGTCCCTCAGTGAGGGGCTGGTTAAATTATTGTCAACCCATAGAGTGGAACACTGTTCAGCATCATCCCTCCAAATGGAGGAAAGTCTGTATAAATCCTGACATTTAGCAGTCTGAGTGCATAAGAGCATATATACATTTACCATCATTATGAAAAGTGAGGGAAAGGATATTTGCTTGTGTGTGCACAAAAATCTCTCTGAAAGAATGAATAAGAATATGGTAACACTATTGTCTCTGCGGAGGGGGCTGGGCACAGGGATGGAAGGGGGAGTTTTTGCTGTTAACCATTTTATGCCTTTGTGATTTTGAATTGTATAACTGAATTGCCTTTATAAAAATAAGAAATAGAGTAGGAAAAGAACTTTGAAAAGCTAAAGATCAAGGTCAAAGTCTAAGAAAACATGCATGCAAAATTTTAAGCATGTCTTTGACCCAGCAATTTTTAACTCTAGAAAATGACCCAAAAGGAATAATTCAGGAAGAATAAAGGATAAGAGTTAAGAGAGTCTATGTGGCAATGTAGTTTTTAACTTCAGGTTTTAAAAGCAACCTGAAGTGTCCAAAAACCTAGACCAAGTGAGCAAATGTGTGCTAACCCTGTAGTGGAGCACTCTGCAGTCAGCAGAGTGAAGCTGATTCTGACATTGGGTGAAAAAATGTAGTTTATAAAACGATATATGGCTTGCTTCGAATTTTTCATTTCATACACACACATAAAAAACTGAAAACATAAGCAAAACCTATTATATAGATACCTCCTAGCATTAAGATTATAGGTGAGGGCACAGTGATTCTTGCCTGTAATCCTAGCTACCCAGGAGGCCAAGTTCAGCCTGGACAACATAGTGGGACTCCCATCTCTAAAAATAAAACAAGGCTTGGTGCCTGTAGCTCAGCAGCTAGGCACGTACACTGAGGCTGGTAGCTTCAAACCCAGTCTGGGCCTGCCAAACAACAATGACAACTACAACAAAAAAACAGCCCCAGGCTCGGCGCCTGTGGCTCACCAGGCTAAGGCGCCAGCCACATATACCTGAGCCGGCAGGGTTCGAATCCAGCCCGGGCCTGCCAAACGACAATGACGGCTGCAACCAAAAAATGGCCGGGTGTTGTGGTGGGCGCCTGTAGTCCCTGCTACTTGGGAGGCGGAGGCAAGAGACTCGCTTGAGCCCAGGAATTGGAGGTTGCTGTGAGCTGTGATGCCACAGCACTCTACCCAGGGTGACAGCTTGGGACTCCTTCTCAAAAAAAAAATATGTATGGACTGGTTCTTT